>JACEFZ010020295.1:0-48069 GCA_014155875.1 Cepaea nemoralis
ATTTTTATAGATGTGGTGGCAATATAAACTTTGCCATTTGCCTACAACGAGTCTAACCCGTCTAAATTTTCCCCCTGGTCTTGATTCCCAAATTCCCTTCTAGGAGAACCTTTTCTCTCCTGGACCCTGTTGAAAGCGTGCTTCTCGCAGAAGGCAATCTGCCCCTTTAATAATGAAAAGAGTGTGAGCCTTAGTCACACTCATTGGTCCTTGACAATTAGTGACCATGTTTTGGTGTCTCATTGATCACAAGAGACTTGTATCGTATCTTTGTTTTTTTCCCCCCTTTTAAATATTTGGTGCCCCAAGTTCTCTTGCTCTTTATTCCTCGCTGAGGCATAGGTCCTAAAAAACAACTCTCTCCCAGCCTGTTTATTGTTGGCTCCTGCACCTTTTTCCATGTCCTCCAGTAAATCACTCCCAGCCGTTTACCGGCCCCCCCTGTAGCTCTCTCCATGTCCTCCAGTAATCACTCCCAGCCGTTTACCTTGGGTCTCTCCTGCAGCTCTCTTTTGTCCTCCAGCAAATCATCCCAACCGTTTATCCTTTGGTTTTCTCCTGTGCTTTTCTGTCCTCCAGCAATCACTCCCAACCTGTTTATCCTTGGCTCTCTCCTGCATTCTCCATGTCCCCCAACAACTCACTCCCCCTGTTTTCCTTGGCCCTGTACTCTCTCCCTGTCCTCCACAACTCACCCCCGCCCGTTATCCCTTTGGGTCCTCCATGCCTCCAGCAACTCACTTTCCCACCTGTTTATCTTGGCTCCTGCAGCTCCTCCATGTCCTCCAAAAACTCACTCCCACTGTTTATCTTGGCTCCCGCAGCTCTCTTCATGTCCTCCCACACTCACCCCAGCCGTTTTCCTTGGCCCCCTCCTGCAGCTCCTTCCTGTCCCCAACAAATCACTCCCCCCTTTTATCCTTGGCTCCCTCCTGCAGCTCTCTTCATGTCCCAAAACCCCACTCCAAACCCGTTTTTCCTTGGCTCCTCCTGCACTCTCTTCATGTCCTCCCAAAAACTCACTCCCAACCTGTTTATCCTTGGGTCTCTCCATGTCCTCCACAAAATCACCCCCCTGTTTACCTTGGGTCTCTCCTGCGCTCTCTCCATGTCCTCCAACAACTCACTCCCACCCGTTTATCCTTGGCTCCTGCAGCTCTCTCCATGTCCTCCAGCAATCACTCCCAACCTGTTATATCCTTGTCTCCTGCAGCTCTCTCCATGTCCTTCAACAACTCACTCCCAACCTGTTTATCCTTGGTCCTGCAGCTCTCTCCATGTCCTCCAACAACTCACTCCCACCTGTTTATCTTGGCTCCTGCAGCTCTCTCCATGTCCTCAAAACTCACTCCCAACCTGTTTATCTTTCTCCTGCAGCTCTCTCCATGTCCCCAACAACTCACTCCACTGTTCTGGCTTCTCCATGTCCTCCAACAACTCACTCCCAACCTGTTTATCCTTGGCTCCTCTCCTGCAGCTCTCTCCATGTCCTCCACAACTCACTCCCACCTGTTTACCTTGTCTCTCTCCATGTCCTCCACCTATCCCCTGTTCAGCTCTCTCCATGTCCTCCAACACTCATCCCAACCTGTTTATCTTCTTTCCTGCAGCTCTCTCCATGTCCTCCAGCAACTCCTTCCAACCTGTTAATCCTTGTCTCCTGCAGCTCTCTCCATGTCCTCCAACAACTCACTCCCAACCTGTTTATCCTTGGCTCTCTCCTGCCTCCCACTCACTCCCACCTGTTTATCCTTGTCTCCTGCAGCTCTCTCCATGTCCTCCACTGTACTTGCCCTGCTCTCTCCATGTCCTCCACAACTACTCCCACCTGTTTATCCTTTTCCTGGTCTCCTGCCTCCACCTCCCTGTTTTTCCTGCTCTCTCCATGTCCTCCAAACTCACTCCCAACCTGTTTATCCTTGGCTCTCTCCTGTCAGCTCCACAACTCACTCCCAACCTGTTTATCCTTGGCTCTCTCCTGCAGCTCTCTCCATGTCCTCCAGCAACTCACTCCCAACCTGTTTATCCTTGTCTCCTGCAGCTCTCTCCATGTCCTCCAACAACTCACTCCCAACCTGTTTATCCTTGTCTCCTGCAGCTCTCTCCATGTCCTCCAACAACTCACTCCAACCTGTTTATCCTTGGCTCCTCCATGTCCTCCAGCAATTCACTCCCAACCTGTTTATCTTTGGCTCCTGCAGCTCTCTCCATGTCCTCCAACAACTCACTCCCAGCCTGTTTATCCTTGGCTCCTGCAGCTCTCTCCATGTCCTCCAACAACTTACTCCCACCTGTTTATCTTGCTCCCACTCTCTCCATGTCCTCCAACAACTACTCCCAACCTGTTTATCTCTCCTGCTCCTCTCCATGTCCTCCAACAACTCACTCCCAACCTGTTTATCCTTGGCTCTCTCCTGCAGCTCTCTCCATGTCCTCCAACAACTCACTCCCAACCTGTTTATCCTTGTCTCCTGCAGCTCTCTCCATGTCCTCCAGCAACTCACTCCCAACCTGTTTATCCTTGGCTCTCTCCATGTCCTCCAACAACTCACTCCCAACCTGTTTATCCTTGTCTCCTGCAGCTCTCTCATGTCCCCACTCTCCACCTGTTTATCTTTGGCTCCTGCAGCTCTCTCCATGTCCTCCAACAACTCACTCCCAACCTGTTATCCTTGGTCTCCCCTCACTCTCTCCATGTCCTCCAACAACTCACTCACAACCTGTTTATCCTTGGCTCTCTCCTGCAGCTCTCTCCATGTCCTCCAACAACTCACTCCCAACCTGTTTATCCTTGGTCTCCTGCAGCTCTCTCCATGTCCTCCACAACTCACTCCCAACCTGTTTATCCTTGGCTCTCTCCTGCAGCTTCTCATGTCCTCCAACACTCACTCCCACCTGTTTATATCCTTGCTCCTCAGCTCTCATCCTCGCCTGTTTATCTTGCTCCTCAGTCTCCAGTCCTCCAAAACTCCTCCCAGCCTGTTTATCCTTGGCTCCTGCACTCTCTCATGTCCTCCAACAGCTCACTCCACAACCTGTTTATCCTTGCTCTCCTGCAGCTCTCTCTATGTCCTCCAACAACTCACTCCCAACCTGTTTATCCTTGCTCTCTCCTGCAGCTCTCTCCATGTCCTCCAACCCCACTCCCAACCTGTTATCCTTGGCTCTCTCCTGCAGCTCTCTCTAAAGTCCTCCACAACTCACTCCCAGCCTGTTTTTTCCTTGGCTCCTGTACTCTCTCCCCTGTCCTCCACAACTCCCCCCCCACCTTTTACCTTTGGGTCCTCCATGTCCTCCAAACAACTCACCCCCCAACCTGTTTATCCTTGGCTCCTGCGCTCTCTCCATGTCCTCCAAAAACTCACTCCCAGAAAGTTTTATCCTTGGCTCCTCAGCTCTCTTTATGTTTCCCCCAGCAACTCACTCCCCGCCTTTTTATCCTTGGCTCTCTCCTGCAGCCCCTTTTTCATGTCCTCCAAAAACTCATCACCTCCCAGCCTGTTTATCCTTGGCTCTCTCCTGCAAACTCTCTTCATGTCCTCAACAACTCACTCCCCCCTGTTTTAAAACCTTGGCTCTCTCCTGCCCGCTCTCTTTATGCCTCCAAAATCACTCCCCAAACCCGTTTATCCTTGGCTCTCTCCCTGTCCTTTTCCCGCAACTCACTCCCCCTGTTTACCTTGGCCCCTTTTCCTGCAGCTCTCCCCCATGTCCTCCAACAACTCACTCCCAAACCCGTTTTTCCTTGGCTCTCTCCTGCAGCTCTCCCCCATGTCCTCCAACAACCTTTCTCCCACCTTTTTATCCTTGGGTCCTGCAGCTCTCTTCATGTCCTCCAACAACTCACTCCCCGCCTGTTTATCCCCTTGGGTCCCGCACTCTCTTCATGTCCTCCAACAGCTCCTCCCAACCTGTTTATCTTTGGCTTTCCCGCAGCTCTTTTCCATTTCCTCCAAAAACCCCACTCCCCCAAACCCGTTTATCCTTGGCTCCCTTTCCCGCAGCTCTCTCTGTCCTCCAACAACTTACTCCCAAACCTTTTTTATCCCCTTTGGGTCCTGCAGCTCTCTCCATGCCTCCAGCGACTCACTCCCAACCTGTTTATCCTTGGGTCTCTCCTGCAGCCCCTCTCCATCTCCTCCAAAAAACACTCCCCAAAACTGTTTATCCTTGGCTCTCTCTGCAGCTCTCTCCATGTCCTCCAACAGCTCACTCCCAATCTGTTTATCCTTGGCTCCTGCAGCTCTCTAAGTCCTCAAGCAACTCACTCCCAGCCTGTTTATCCTTGGCTCTCTCCTGCAGCTCTCTAAGTCCTCCAACAATTCACTCCCAACCTGTTTATCTTTGGCTCCTGCAGCTCTCTCCATGTCCTCCAGAAATTCTCTCCCAGCCTGTTTATCTTTTGGGTCCGCAGCTCTTCCCTGTCCTCCAAAAACTCACTCCCAACCTGTTTATCCTTGGCTCTCTCCTGCAGCTCTCTCCATGTCCTCCAGAAATTCTCTCCCACCCTGTTTATCTTTGGCTCCTGCAGCTCTCTCCATGGCCTCCAGCAATTCACTCCCAACCTGTTTATCCTTGGTTCTCTCCTGCAGCTCTCTCCACGTCCTTCAACAACTTATTCCCAACCTGTTTCTTTGGGTCCTGCAGCTCTCTCCATGTCCTCTAGCAATTCTCTCCCAGCCTGTTTATCCTTGGCTCCTGCAGCTCTCTCCATGTCCCAAAAACCCTCCCAACCTGTTTATCTTTGGCTCTCTCCTGCCTCTCTCCATGTCCTCCAACAACTCACTCCCCAAACCCGTTTATCCTTTGGCTCTCTCCTGCAGCTCCTCCATGTCCCCCAGCAACTCACTCCCAAAACCCGTTTATCCTTTGGGTCCTGCACTCTCCCCCTGTCCTCCAACACTTTCCCAACCTGTTTTCTTTTGGTCCTGCAGCTCTCTCCATGTCCTCTAGCAATTCTCTCCCACCCTGTTTATCCTTGGCTCCTGCAGCTCTCTCCATGTCCTCCAACAACTCACTCCCAACCTGTTTATCCTTGGCTATCTCCTGCAGCTCACTCCCAGCCTGGTTATCCTTGGCTCTCTCCTGTAGCTCTCTCCAAGTCCTCCAACAACTTACTCCCAACCGTTATCTTTGGGTCCCGCAGGGTCTCTCCATGTCCTCCAGCAACTCACCCCAACCTGTTTATCCTTGGCTATCCTCACTCACTCCCAACCTGTTTATCCTTGGGTACTCCTGCATCTCTCTCCATGTCCCTTCAACAACCCCCCCCAACCGTTTACCTTGGCCCCTCCATGCCTCCAGCAATTCATCCCAACCTGTTTATCTTTGCTCCTGCGCTCTCTCCTGTCCTTCAACAACTCATTCCAACCTGTTTTTCCTTGGCTTTCCCGTCCTCCAGCAATTTACTCCCAACCTGTTTTCTTTGGCTCCTGCGCTCTCTCCATGTCCTCCCGCAACTCACTCCCAACCTGTTTTATCCTTGGCTCCTGCAGCTCTCTTCATGTCCTCCAACAACTTACTCCCAACCTGTTTATCTTTGGCTCCTGCAGCTCTCTCCATGTCCTCCAACAACTTACTCCCAACCTGTTTATCTTTGGCTCCTGCATCTCTCTCCGTCCTCCAACAACTCACTCCCCCTGTTTTATCCTTTGGGTCTCTCCGCAGCTCTCTCCATTTCTTCCAACAACTCACTCCCAACCTTTTATCCTTGGTTCCCGCAGCTCTCTCCATGTCTTCCAGCAACTCACTCCGAACCTGTTTATCCTTTTCTCTCTCCTGCAGCTCCTCCAACCCGTTTTTCCTTGGCTCCTGCACTCTCTTCATGCCTCCAACAAATTACTCCCAAACCGTTTACTTTGGCTCCTGCAGCTCTCTCCATGTCCTCCAACAACTCACTCCCAACCTGTTTATCTTTTGGGTTCCCGCATCTCTCTCCATGTCCTCGCAACAACTCACTCCCAACCTTGTTTATCCTTGGCTCTCTCCCGCAGCTCTCTCATGTCTTCCAACAACTACCCCCCAACCTGTTTATCCTTGGTTCCTGCAGCTTCTCCATGTCCTCCCAGCAAATCACTCCGAACCTGTTTATCCCTTTGGGTCTCTCCTGCAGCTCTCTCTTTGTCCTCCAAAAGCTCACTCCCAGCCTGTTTATCCTTGGCTCTCTCTTTCAGCTCTCTCCATGCCTCCCCGAAAATTTTCTCCCAGCCTTTTATCTTTGGCTCCTGCAGCTCTCCCTGTCCTCCAAAAAGCTCACTCCCAACCTGTTTTCCTTGCTCCCCTCCGCACTCTCTCTATGTCCTCCAACAGCCACTCCCAAACCCGTTTACCTTGGCTCTCTCCTGCAGGGTCTCTCCCTGTCCTCCAAAAGCCACTCCCAACCTGTGTATCCTTGGCTCTCTCCTGCAGCTCTCTCTATGTCCTCCAGCAACTCACTCCCAACCTGTTTATCTTTGGCTCCTGCAGCTCTCTCCATGTCCTCCACAACTCACTCCCACCTGTTTATCCTTGGCTCCTGCAGCTCTCTCCATGTCCTCACAACTCCTCCCAGCCTGTTTATCCTTGGCTCCTGCAGCTCTCTCCATGTCCCCAATAACTCACCCACCTTTTATCTTGGCTCCTGCAGCTCTCTCCATGTCCTCCAACACTCACTCCCAACCTGTTTATCCTTGGTCTCCCAGCTCTCTCCATGTCCTCCAACAACTCACTCCCAACCTGTTTATCCTTGGCTCCTGAGCTCTCTCTCCATGTCCTTCAATAACTCACTCCCACCTTTTACTTCTGCACTTCTCTCCATGTCCTCCAGCAACTCACTCCCACCTGTTTATCTTTCTCGCTCTCTGTGTCCAAGCAATCCTCCCATGTTTATCCTTGGCTCCTGCAGCTCTCTCCATGTCCTCAAACTCACTCCAACCTGTTTATCTTTGCTCCTGGCTCTCTATGTCCTCCACAACTCACTCCCAGCCTGTTTATCTTTGGCTCCTGCAGCTCTCTCCATGTCCTCTAGCAATTCTCTCCCAACCTGTTTATCCTTGGCTCCTGCAGCTCTCTCCATGTCCTTCAATAACTCACTCCCAACCTGTTTATCTTTGGCTCCTGCAGCTCTCTCCATGTCCTCCAGCAACTCACTCCCAACCTGTTTATCCTTGGTTCTCTCCTGCAGCTCTCTCCATGTCCTCCAACAACTCACTCCCAACCTGATTATCCTTGGTTCTCTCCTGCAGCTCTCTCCATGTCCTCCAACAACTCACTCCCAACCTGTTTATCCTTGGTTCTCTCCTGCAGCTCTCTCCATGTCCTCCAACAACTCACTCCCAACCTGTTTATCCTTGGGTTTTCCCCCTGCAGCTCTCTCCATGTCCTCCAACATTTCACCCCCAAACCCGTTATCCCTTTTCTCCTGCGCTCTCTCCATGTCCTCCAACAACTTATTCCCAACCTGTTTATCTTTTGTCCTGCAGCTCTCTCCATGTCCTCTAGCAATTCTCTCCCAGCCTGTTTATCCTTGGCTCCTGCAGCTCTCTCCATGTCCTTCAAAACTCACTCCCACCTGTTTATCTTTGGCCCCCCCTCTCCATGTCCTTCAAAACTCACCCCCAACCTGTTTATCTTTGGGGCTCCTGCAGCTCTCTCCATTCCTCCAACCTTATTTCCCACCTGTTTATCTTTGCTCCTGCCTCTCCATGTCCTCCAACAACTCACTCCACCTGTTTATCCTTGGCTCCTCATTCCCCCATGTCCCTTCAAAACTTTACTCCCAACCTGTTTATCCTTGGTTTTCTCCTGCAGCTCTCTCCATGTCCTCCACAACTCACTCCCACCTTTTATCCTTGGTTTTCCTGCAGCTCTCTCCATGTCCTCCAAACTCACTCCCAACCTGTTTATCTTGGTTTCCCCCGCTCTTCCATGTCCTCCAACAACTCACTCCCAACCTGTTTATCCTTGGCTTCTCCTGCAGCCACTCCCAGCTTTTTTATCCTTTTGGCCCCCTGAGCTCTCTCCATGTCCTTCCCAAAACTTACTCCCAACCTGTTTATCCTTGGTTCCCCCTGCAGCTCTCTCCATGTCCTTCCCAAAACTACTCCCAACCTGTTTATCCTTGGCTTCTCCCTGCAGCCTCCACTCCCCCAACCTGTTTATCTTGGCCTTCTGAGCTCTCTCCATGTCCTTCCCAAAACTTACTCCCAACCTGTTTATCCTTGGTCTCTCCTGAGCTCTCTCCATGTCCTCCAACAACTTACTCCCAACCTGTTTATCCTTTTGGGTCCTGCAGCTCTCTCCATGTCCTCCAACAACTCACTCCCACCTGTTTATCCTTGGTCTTCCCCGCAGCTCTCTCCATGTCCTCCAACAACTCACTCCCAACCTGTTTATCCTTGGTCCTTTCCCGAGCTCTCTCCATGTCCTTCAATAACTTACTCCCAGCCTGTTTATCCTTGGTTCTCTCCTGCAGCTCTCTCCATGTCCTCCAACAACTCACTCACAACCTGTTTATCCTTGGCTCTCTCCTTGGCTCTCTCCATGTCCTCCAACAACTACTCCACCTGTTTATCCGGGTCTCCTTGCTCCTCGTCCTCCAACACTCACTCACAACTGTTTTCCTTGCTCTCTCCTTGGCTCTCTCCATGTCCCCCTCCAACACCCTTTTTCCCACCTTTTCCTTGGGTCTCTCCTGTCCTCCACATCCATCCCAACCTGTTTTTTTCCCTGCTCTCTCCATGTCCTCCACAACTCACTCCCAACCTGTTTATCTCTCCTGTCCTCCTGCAGCTCTCTCCATGTCCTCCACAACTCCCCCCACCTTTACTTGCCTCTCATGTCCTCCAACAACCACTCCCAACCGTTTTCTTTGCTCTCTCCATGTCCTCCAACACTCCCACAACTTTTTCTTGCTCCTCCATGTCCTCCCAACTCACTCCCAACCTTTATCCTTGGCTCTCTCCTGCAGCTTCTCTATGTCCTCCAACAACTCCACACCCTTTAACCTGTTATCCTTGTCTCCTGCGCTCTTCCATGTCCTCCAACAACTCACTCCCAACCTGTTTATCCTTGGTCTCTCCTGCTCTCTCCATGTCCTCCAACAACTCACTCCAACCTGTTTATCCTTGGCTCCTCAGCTCTCTCCATGTCCTCCAACACTCCCCCAACCTGTTTATCCTTGTCTCCTGCACTCTCTCCATGTCCTCCAAACTCATCTTATCCTTGGCCTCTCCCCCTGCGCTCCTCCAACTCCCCCAACCGTTTACCTTGGTTCTCTGGCTCTCTCCTCCATCTCCTCCAACCTTATCCTGCCTTGTCTCTTCCTCCACTCCTCCCCTCCTACCTCCCTCTTCTGCTCTCATTCCCCAAACTCACTCCCACCCTGTTTATCCTTCGTTTCTCCTGCAGCTCTCTCCATGTCCTCCAACAACTCACTCCCAACCTGTTTATCCTTGGCCTTCTCTCCTGTCCTCCACACTCACTCCCAGCCTGTTTATCCTTGGCTCTCTCCTTGCTCTCTCCATGTCTCTCAATACTACTCCCAACCTGTTTATCTTTCTCTCCTGGCTCTCTCCATGTCCTCCACAACTACTCCCAACCTGTTTATCCTTGGCTCCTGCAGCTCTCTCATGTCCTCCAACAACTCACTCCCACCTGTTTATCCTTGGCTCCTTGGCTCTCTCCATGTCCTCCAACAACTCACTCCCAACCTGTTTATCCTTGGCTCTCTCCTTGGCTCTCTCCATGTCCTCCAACAACTCACTCCCAACCTGTTTATCCTTGGCTCTCTCCTGCAGCTCTCTCCATGTCCTCCAACAACTCACTCCCAACCTGTTTATCCTTTCCTTGTCCTCCAGCACTCTCCATGTCCTCCAACAACTCACTCCCAACCTTTTATCCTTGGCTCCTACAGCTCCTCCAAGCCTCAACATTCACTCCCAACCTGTTTATCCTTGCTCCTACACTCACTCCACCTCTTCACATGCTCCCAACCTGTCATCCTGCTCCTCACTCCTATTTTCCTTGCTCCTCCCAGCTTCTATCCTGCCAACAACTCTCCCAACCTGTTCATTACTCCTCCACCTCTTCATCCTCGACCTCCTCACTCTCCTCCATGTCCTCCAACAACTCACTCCCAACCTGTTTATCCTTGGCTTCTTGGCTCTCTCCATGTCCTCCAACAACTCACTCCCAACCTGTTTATCCTTTGGCTCCTTGGCTCTCTCCATGTCCTCCAACAACTCACTCCCAACCTGTTTATCCTTGGCTCTCCTGCAGCTCTCTCCATGTCCTCCAACAACTCACTCCCAACCTGTTTATCTTTGGCTCCTCCATGTCCTCCAAAATCCTCCCAACCTGTTTATCCTTGGTTCTCTCCTGTAGCTCTCTCCATGTCCTCCAACAACTTACTCCCAACCTGTTTATCTTTGGCTCCTGCAGCTCTCTCCATGTCCTCCAACAACTCACTCCCAACCTGTTTATCTTTGGCTCCTGCAGCTCTCTCCATGTCCTCCAACAACTCACTCCCAACCTGTTTATCTTTGGCTCCTGCAGCTCTCTCCATGTCCTCCAACAACTCACTCCCAGCCTGTTTATCTTTGGCTCCTGCAGCTCTCTCCATGTCCTCCAACAACTCACTCCCAACCTGTTTATCTTTGGCTCCTGCAGCTCTCTCCATGTCCTCCAACAGACTCACTCCCAACCTGTTTATCCTTGTCTCCTGCAGCTCTCTCCATGTCCTCCAACAACTCACTCCCAGCCTGTTTATCTTTGGCTCCTGCAGCTCTCTCCATGTCCTCCAATAACTCACTCCCAACCTGTTTATCCTTGGCTCTCTCCTGCAGCTCTCTCCATGTCCTCCAACAACTCACTCCCAGCCTGTTTATCCTTGGCTCCTGCAGCTCTCTCCATGTCCTCCAACAACTCACTCCCAGCCTGTTTATCTTGGCTCTGCAGCTCTCTCATGTCCTCCAATAACTCACTCCCAACCTGTTTATCCTTGTCTCCTGCAGCTCTCTCCATGTCCTCCAACAACTCACTCCCAACCTGTTTATCCTTGGCTTCTCTCCATGTCCTCCAACAACTCACTCCCAACCTGTTTATCCTTGGCTCTCTCCTGCAGCTCTCTCCATGTCCTCCAACAACTCACTCCCAGCCTGTTTATCCTTGTCTCTCTCCATGTCCTCCAACAACTCACTCCCAACCTGTTTATCCTTGGCTCTCTCCATGTCCTCCAACAACTCACTCCCAACCTGTTTATCCTTGGCTCTCTCCTGCAGCTCTCTCCATGTCCTCCAGCAACTCACTCCCAACCTGTTTATCCTTGTCTCCTGCAGCTCTCTCCATGTCCTCCAACAACTCACTCCCAACCTGTTTATCCTTGGCTCTCTCCATGTCCTCCAACAACTCACTCCCAACCTGTTTATCCTTGTCTCCTGCAGCTCTCTCCATGTCCTCCAGCCTGTTTATCTTTGGCTCCTGCAGCTCTCTCCATGTCCTCCAACAACTCACTCCCAGCCTGTTTATCCTTGTCTCCTGCAGCTCTCTCCATGTCCTCCAACAACTCACTCCCAGCCTGTTTATCCTTGTCTCTCTCCATGTCCTCCAACAACTCACTCCCAACCTGTTTATCCTTGGCTCTCTCCATGTCCTCCAACAACTCACTCCCAACCTGTTTATCCTTGGCTCTCTCCTGCAGCTCTCTCCATGTCCTCCAGCAACTCACTCCCAACCTGTTTATCCTTGTCTCCTGCAGCTCTCTCCATGTCCTCCAACAACTCACTCCCAACCTGTTTATCCTTGTCTCCTGCAGCTCTCTCCATGTCCTCCAACAACTCACTCCCAACCTGTTTATCCTTGTCTCCTGCAGCTCTCTCCATGTCCTCCAGCCTGTTTATCTTTGGCTCCTGCAGCTCTCTCCATGTCCTCCAACAACTCACTCCCAGCCTGTTTATCCTTGTCTCCTGCAGCTCTTTCCATGTCCTCCAACAACTCACTCCCAGCCTGTTTATCCTTGTCTCTCTCCATGTCCTCCAACAACTCACTCCCAACCTGTTTATCCTTGGCTCTCTCCATGTCCTCCAACAACTCACTCCCAACCTGTTTATCCTTGGCTCTCTCCTGCAGCTCTCTCCATGTCCTCCAGCAACTCACTCCCAACCTGTTTATCCTTGTCTCCTGCAGCTCTCTCCATGTCCTCCAACAACTCACTCCCAACCTGTTTATCCTTGGCTCTCTCCATGTCCTCCAACAACTCACTCCCAACCTGTTTATCCTTGTCTCCTGCAGCTCTCTCCATGTCCTCCAGCCTGTTTATCTTTGGCTCCTGCAGCTCTCTCCATGTCCTCCAACAACTCACTCCCAACCTGTGTATCCTTGGCTCTCTCCTGCAGCTCTCTCCATGTCCTCCAACAACTCACTCCCAACCTGTGTATCCTTGGCTCTCTCCTGCAGCTCTCTCCATGTCCTCCAACAACTCACTCCCAACCTGTTTATCCTTGGCTCTCTCCTGCAGCTCTCTCCATGTCCTCCAGCAACTCACTCCCAACCTGTTTATCCTTGTCTCCTGCAGCTTTCTCCATGTCCTCCAACAACTCACTCCCAACCTGTTTATCCTTGTCTCCTGCAGCTCTCTCCATGTCCTCCAGCC
The DNA here is from genome assembly GCA_014155875.1 of Cepaea nemoralis. Classification (NCBI taxonomy): domain Eukaryota; kingdom Metazoa; phylum Mollusca; class Gastropoda; order Stylommatophora; family Helicidae; genus Cepaea; species Cepaea nemoralis. The sequence continues at coordinate 12,629 of JACEFZ010020295.1, forward strand.
TGTTTATCTTTGGCTCCTGCAGCTCTCTCTAAGTCCTCCAACAACTCACTCCCAACCTGTTTATCCTTGGCTCCTGCAGCTCTCTAAGTCCTCCAACACCTCACTCACAACCTGTTTATCCTTGGCTCCTGCAGCTCTCTAAGTCCTCCAACAACTCACCCCCAACCTGTTTATCCTTGGCTCTCTCCTGCAGCTCTCTCCATGTCCTCCAACAACTCACTCCCAACCTGTTTATCCTTGGCTTTCTCCTGCAGCTCTCTCCATGTCCTCCAACAACTCACTCCCAACCTGTTTATCCTTGGCTCCTGCAGCTTTCTCCATGTCCTCCAACAGCTCACTCCCAACCTGTTTATCCTTGGCTCTCTCCTGCAGCTCTCTCCATGTCTCCAACAGCTCACTCCCAACCTGTTTATCTTTGGCTCCTCCATGTCCTCCAACAACTCACTCCCAACCTGTTTATCCTTGTCTCCTGCAGCTCTCTCCATGTCCTCCAACAACTCACTCCCAACCTGTTTATCTTTGGCTCCTGCAGCTCTCTCCATGTCCTCCAACAACTCACTCCCAGCCGGTTTATCTTTGGCTCCTTTCCCTGTCCTCCAACAAATCACTCCCCCCCTTTTTCCCCCCTCCTCCCCCCCCAACCTAACTTTTCCCCCTTTCCCCCCCTTCCCTGTTCCCCTCCTCCCGTTTTCCTTTTCCCTCCAGCCCCCACCCACTAAAAATTTTTCTTTCCTCCCGTCCTCCCAAATCCTACCTGTTTTTTCTTGGCTCCTCCTCCTCCAACAACTCCCCCAACCTGTTTATCCTTGGTCTCTCCGCCCTCCATTTCCCCCAACCCACTCCCAACCTTTTACCTTTTCCCCCCTCCATGTCCTCCAAAAACCCCCCCCCTTTTTTCCTTTGGGTCTCTCCTTCCCCCCAAATTTCCCCCCCTTTTCCCCGTTTCCCCCCCTTTCCCCCCCTTTTTTTTCTCCCTCCTCCTTTCCCCCCTCCCCCTTTTTCCTTTTTCCCCCCTCCTTCCCCCCCCCCCCCTTTTTCCTTTCCCTTCCTCCCCAAACCCCCCCCTTTTTTCTTTTGGGTCCTCCATGTCCCCAAAAATCCCCCAACCTTTTTTCCTTTTTCTCCCACTCCTTTTCCCCCCCAAAACCTCCCCCTTTTTCCTTTCTCTCCATGTCCTCCAACAACTCACTCCCAACCTGTTTATTTTTCCCCCTCCCCCCCCAAAACCCCCCCCTTTTTCCTTTTCTCCCACCCCCCTTCCTCCCCCCCTTTTTTTTGCCCCCCTCCTCCTTTTTAAAACCCCCTCCCCCTTTTTTTTCTCCCCTCCCTTTTTTTCCCCAACCCCCCCGGTTTTCCTTTTCCTCCCCCCCAAAAACCCTAACCTGTTTTTCCTTTGGGTCTCTCCATGTCCTCCAACAACTACTCCAACCTGTTTATCCTTGGCTCTCTCCTCACCTCCCACCTAGCCTCACTCCCAACCTTTTTCCTTTTCCTGGCTCCTCCATGTCCTCCAACAACTCACTCCCAACCTGTTTATCCTTGGCTCTCTCCATGTCCTCCCAAAAACTCACTCCCCCCTGTTTATCCTTGCTCCTCAGTCCTCCATTCCTCCCCCTGTTTATCTTTGGCTCCTCCTTCCCTTTTCCCCAACCCCCCCCTTTTTGGTTCTTGCCCCCCTTTTCCCCAACCTCCCCCCCTGTTTTTCCTTGGCTCTCTCCTCCCCTCTTTCCCCACAAATCACCCCCTTTTTTTTCTCCTGCCCTTTTTTTCCCCAACCCCCCCCCTTTTTCCCTTTTCCCCCCCTCCTTTCCCCTCCACCTTTTCTTTGGCTCCCCCTCTCTCCAGTCCTCCAACAACTCACTCCCAACCTTTTATCCTTTGGGTCCTCGCTCTCTGTCCTCCAAACCCCCAACCTTTTTTTTCTTCCTCTCCCTTCCCCCAAAACTCACCCCCAACCTGTTTCCTTGGCTCCTCCCCCAAACCCCCCCCTTTTTCCCCCTCCCCGGTTTCCTGTCCCCCCAACTCCTCCAATGTTTTCCCTCCTCACTTTTTTCCCCCCACTCCCCCAACCTTTTTCCCCCCTCCCTGTTCCCCTCCTCCCAACCCTTTTTTTTCCCCCCCCTTTCCCCCCTTCCTTTTCTCCACCCCAAAACCTCCAACCTTTTTCCTTGTCTCCTCAGCTCTCTCCTGTCCCCAAACTCCCCCCAAACCCGTTTCCTTTTCTCCCCCTCCCCTGTCCTCCCCCCTCCCCCCTCTTTCCCTCTCTCTCCTTCCCCCAACCCCCCCAACCTGTTTACTTTGCTCCTTCTTCTCCTGTCCTCCAACAACTCACTCCCCTTTTTTTCTTCTCTCTCCCCCCAACACTCACTCCCAACCTGTTTTCTTTGGCTCCTCCCCCTCCATGTCCTCCAACAACCTCCCAACCTTTATCCTTGCTCCTCAGTCCTCCATTTCCCCCCAACCCTTACCTGTTTTTCCCGGGTCCTCAGTCCTCCAGCCCCAATCCACTACCTGTTTTCCTTTTCTCCCACTCTCCCTGTTCCCCTCCTCCCCCCCTTTTTTCTTTTTCCCCGGGTCTCTCCTGCCTCCCAATCCTCCCAACCCTTTTTCTTTTTTTCCTGGTCTCTCCCGTCTTCCCCCTCACTCCCAATTTTTTTTTGTCTCCTGCAGCTCTCTCCATGTCCTCCCCTTGGCTCTCTCCTGCAGCTCTCTCCATGTCCTCCAGCAACTCACTCCAACCTGTTATCCTTGGCTCCTGCAGCTCTCTCCATGTCCTCCAGCAACTCACTCCCAACCTGTTTATCCTTGGCTCTCTCCATGTCCTCCAGCAACTCACTCCCAGCCTGTTTATCCTTGGCTCTCTGCTGCAGCTCTCTCCACGTCCTCCCCATATTGTTTATCTCTTTCTGTAATGTAATTTTAGATCTCCCTCTATTCATTTTGCCCTGTGGGTTCTAGAGAAAGGACTTTCTTCCTCCTGGTCTGCCTTTATCTCCCAATGAAGCACAAGCCTTCATCCAGCTCAGGCCATGAACTTTGGAAATGTTTCCCAATACGTTGGATTTTGCAGTAGGAGTTTTCTACAGAATGAGGTAGTGCCAACCCTACTTCGTTGCTTCTTACACATCATTCTTTACTAGTCAGTTAGTTAGTCATGGTTCTGACTTCACGGCAAAGGGTCACCCCATTATGCTCCATTTCTGTGCCAGTGAATATCACACAAAATGCTCCTCACTGGCCCAATGCGAAAAGTAGAACAGACAGGAGTCTCAACAAACCAATGGCCTGCACAGGTATACTATGCACAACGCCGCTGCTAGAATGCCAACATAAAAGTCTGCCACAAAAAATAAGTTCATCAACCTCGGCATGAAATAGCTTGAAGCAGGGGAACTGGTGAAGGATTTCCAGGGAGTTGTGATGTGATTGACATGCTGTAGTGGATGACCTATATGTTGATCTGCTAATACCTTCAAGAGATGACTGAATCTGCTACAGTGAACAGACTGTGAGAACCTCAAGAGAACAAGGGGTGAGGTTGGTGCCATGCAGGGGCCATGGAAGAATAATCAACCAACACTGAACTGGTGTCATCGACTGTTACAAGCTGAGGTGAAATAGTGAGGTGGGGATCCAAACACTTTTGGGCTGAATGGTCTGATGTGCAGTAACCAACCAACCGACCGACCAACTAACTAACTAACTAACTAACCACCTGACTGACTGACTGTCTAATAACTAACTGACTGCCTGACTAACTAACTAATTAATTAAGTAACTGATTAACTAAACTAAACTAAAAATAACTAATTAATGAACTAATTATATACCTTCATTTATGAAACTATTTATAGGACACATCAAGTGTAAACTGTCCGAAGGCCTGGATAATTCTGATGCTGCCAAGTTGTCAGTTGCGGTTCTGCTGGTTCGGCAGTGTGCTGTGGCTGGCGGTGATGATGCACCAAGCTATTCCAGTTGGTTTGAGGTGAATCTCTTTTGATCCACTTTCCATCTCGGGCCATCCCGCATAATTTCTCTTGGTCTGCCTCTGCCTCTTTATTGCTGACTTTTGCAGTCATCACAATGTTTCCCAGTGCCTCTTCTCATTACGTGACCAAATAACATTGTATCTTTCTTATAGTCCACTTTAATTAGTCCTTGTCTAGGTATTTGTTGTTAGTTACACTGGCAGTCCAAGGTATTTCCGAAATTAATCTCAGAAACCATTTCTTCATTGCTTCCAAGTTCTTCCTCTGTTTGGTCACGGTCTAAGATTTCATACCACACAGCAGAACAGGTTGTTAGTAGTATTTAAGTATCTCGTTCTAATATTTAGTGAGAGTGCCTTATTACATTAATGCCAGCTCGGTGGCAAAGGGGTTATGGACGCAGTTCATAATCCTGCATATTGCATTCAAAATACTGCTGCGACTTGGAAGCAGACTGCCTTGCGTTGGCTTTTAATACAATGGTATGAGTGCAAGTCATTCAGAAAGCAATGGCAAGCAACTGAAAGTAAACTTGCAAAGACATCACAAAAAGCCAAAAGATTTTGGGGTTGACTGCAGCGTCCTGTAAAGGTTACGTAATTAACTGTTTTTTTTTTTACATAAGATACTTTTCATGTTCTAAAATGTCACTTTTGCTTGACCTGTTCTACTCTAAATCTGAGTCGTGCATCTGATGTTATGAATTCCCTGAGATTTTAATGTATTGGTTTGGTTAAGTAATTTCTCTGCATTTGTAATATTACATTTTGGCCGTATCTTTTTCTTCAATATGGCCCTTGATAGTTTTGCTTTCTTGATGTTCCCGGAAAGCCCTTGTTTTGCACTCTCTGCTACTAACAGATGCTGCAGACATCACTCTTGTATAAGCTGCTGGGATTAGTTCATTGTGATGACAGTACAGCGGATGGAAGATGTATTCATCATCTTCCACTTTTGCTGCTAAGTGTTGTGGAGAGGAATAGTTGACGTTTCACCACTCGATGGGTGATACTGGATAGTGGTCCGTGAGATTGTACAATATCTTTGATGTCGTTACTCTATTTTCTTCTCGGGCGTCCTCTTGCTCTCGTTGCAGATGTTCTTTGATGTAACGCCAGTGCTGGTAGTTGATGGTGTTGCATTACACCAGTGCTGGTAGTTGATGGTGTTGCATTACACCAGTGCTGGTAGTTGATGGTGTTGCATTACACCAGTGCTGGTAGTTGATGGTGTTGCATTACACCAGTGCTGGTAGTTGATGGTGTTGCATTACACCAGTGCTGGTAGTTGATGGTGTTGCATTACACCAGTGCTGGTAGTTGATGGTGTTGCATTACACTAGTGCTGGTAGATGATGGTGTTGCATTACACCAGTGCTGGTAGATGATGGTGTTGCATTACACTAGTGCTGGTAGATGATGGTGTTGCATTCTAACGAGGTAGCCGAACCATTTGATCTTCTGCCTTTCAGTATATGTAGCCCAAGGTGTAGGAGATATATTACAGAATTTAAATGTAGAGTTTCACAAGCAGAAGCAGCATTTGACAAGAAGATATATATATATATATATATATATATATATATATATATATATATATATATATATATATATATATATATATATATATATATATATATATATATTTTTTTTTTTTAAATGTTGCATATCCCTTACAGGACATTGCAGGCAACACCAGCATTTTTCAGCTGTTGTTGATGTACTAGGCAAGTTTTACATTCAGTAGTTTGCCATTGCTTTCTGAACGACCAGCTCACATACACCCATAAGTTATCAATGCAGCACGAACTGCTGCCGATTCTCGCAGCTGCTGTTTTCCCCACGTAGATATACAGGATTATGAACAATGTCATTAACTCCATGGCCAGGGAGACCGGCCAGAATTTAAATGTAGAATTTCACAAGCAGAAGCAGCATTTGACAAGAAGAGGAATGTTCAGTGCAATGTATCATTTGTTAGTCCAGGTGAGAAAGAGAGTTCTTAAGAGGTATATTTAACCAATCCTGAGGCTCAGAAGTCAGCAGTGAACAATTAGCAGACGTGTGAGAATTATGTGGAAGCTGCAGAGATGTGGTTTTATAGAAGAATGATGATAACACCATGGTTGTATAATAAGCAAAATTAAGATATCTTGAAAGAAGTTAACTCACAATGAGAACTAGTTACTTGCATCTAAAGAAGACAGTCCTCATTTTGTGGGTATGGCATGAGAAGAGACAAGCTAAAGCAAGCTGTGACTACAGGACAGTTGCAAGGGAGGAGAGATGAGTTGAGTTCAGTCAGTAACCACACTCAGGACATTCCCATACATGCCCCATCTGTCTTCAACAGCCAGCAAATAGTCCCAATACTAATGGTGTTTTTTTCTGAACCTGTGCCAGTTGCGTTCTGATTATGTGTCCACCTGGCCTTTATTCAGAATAATGAGTGTCAGTCAGAGTAATGAGTGTCAGTCAGATCCTCTTGTCACTCCCTATCAGAGTGTCAGTCAGATCTTCTGGTCACTCCCTGTCAGAGTGTAAGTCAGATCCTGGTCACTCCCTGTCAGAGTGTCAATCAGATCTTTTGGTCACTCCCTGTCGGAGTGTCAGTCAGATCCTGGTCACTCCCTGTCGGAGTGTCTATCATATCCTCTGGCCACTCCCTGTTGGAGTGTTTGTCAGATCCTCTGACCACTCCCTGTCGGAGTGTTTGTCAGATCCTCTGGCCACTCCCTGTCGGAGTGTTTGTCAGATCCTCTGGCCACTCCCTGTCGGAGTGTTTGTCAGATCCTCTGGCCACTCCCTGTCGGAGTGTTTGTCAGATCCTCTGGCCACTCCCTGTCGGAGTGTTTGTCAGATCCTCTGGTCACTCCCTGTCGGAGTGTTTGTCAGATCCTCTGGCCAGTCCCTGTCGGAGTGTTTGTAAGATCCTCTGGTCACTCCCTGTCGGAGTGTTTGTCAGATCCTCTGGCCAGTCCCTGTCGGAGTGTTTGTCAGATCCTCTGGTCACTCCCTGTCGGAGTGTTGTCAGATCCTCTGGTCACTCCCTGTCGGAGTGTTTGTCAGATCCTCTGGTCACTCCCTGTCGGAGTGTTTGTCAGATCCTCTGGTCACTCCCTGTTGGAGTGTCAGTCAGATCCTCTGGTAATTTGCTGGAGTTAAGAGTTGTCAAGAGGTCTACTGCTTGTGTGAGGTGGAGATCATTTGTCTAGTCAAGTGTGAGATGGAGATCATTTGGTTTGTCAAGTATGAGGTGGAGATCATTTGTTTAGTCAAGTGTGAGGTGGATATCATTTGTCTAGTAAAGTGTGAGGTGGAGATCATTTGTCTAGTCAAGTGTGAGGTGGAGATCATTTGTCTAGTCAGGTGTGAGATTGAGATCATTTGTTTAGTCAAGTGTGAGGTGGATATCACTTGTCTAGTAAAGTGTGAGGTGGATATCATTTGTCTAGTAAAATGTGAGGTTGAGATCATTTGTCTAGTCAGGTGTGAGATTGAGATCATTTTTTTAGTCAAGTGTGAGGTGGATATCATTTGTTAAGTCAAGTTTGAGTGGATATCATTTGTCTAGTCAAATGTGAGGTGGAGATAATTTGCCTAGTCAAGTGTGAGGTTGAGATCGTTTGTCTAGTCAAGTGTGAGGTGGATATCATTTGTTTAGTCAAGTGTGGGGCTGAGATAATTTCTCTAATCATGTGTGAGGTGGAGATCATTTGTCTAGTCAAGTGTGAGGTGGAGATCATTTGTCTAGTCAAATGTGAGGTGGAGATAATTTGTCTAGGCAAGTGTGAGGTGGAGATCATTTGTCTAGGCAAGTGTGAGGTGGAGATGATTTGTCTATCAAGTGTGAGGTGGAGATCATTTGTCTAGTCCAGTGGTTCTCAACCGGTGGGGAATTCCCCCCCCCCCCCCCCACCCCCCCCCCCCCCCCCAAGGGGGAGTTTTAGGGTTTCCAGGGGGGGAATTAAGATTATTTCAAGATCACATTAATACACAAACCAGTTACTTCATAATGTTTTTCCCTCAAAATTTTACGGTTCTGTACTTCTCGTCCTAATGAAGTTCGTTTTATAACGTAAGTAGACCCGCAAATCACGTTTTATGTAGATGTCTAGACTTGTTCTAGTATGTGTTATTAAATTTAGCTTCCATTTTTATGCATACTGTGTAAAGGTTGGGGGGGGGGGGGGGGGGGGGGGGGGAGATTTATAGAGATGAAAATCGAAAGAGTGGGGGGGGGGGGGGGGTTTCTGAACATATGGTAAAGGGGGGCATGGGCCAAAAGAGGTTGAGAACCACTGGTCTAGTCAAATGTGAGGTTGGAAATAATTAATCTAGAGAGGTGCTCACTCAAATATATCATATTGCATTCTTCATTTACCGGTCTCTGTGGCTAAGGGCTTGCGAACGCGGTTTGTGAGCCCGTATACCCGGGTTTGAAACACAGCGGTGCTGGTTTTTTAGAAAAAGGTATAGGAGCCGGTTGTTCAGAAAGCAATGGCAAACTACTGAATGTAACATTTGCCCAGGAATCACAAACAGCTGGGGCTGACTGCTACGTCCTGTGAAGGACATGCAACTTAATTTTATTTCTCTTCATTCAGACCACTTTTGGAGACAGCAGTTGTTCACTGGCACCCACAAAGTCCACATTCACCAGCCTCGTAAGATTTTTATCCAGTCTGGTGCCTTTTGAATCTGCGGAATACTTGAAGGTTTGTCATTGTGCTTTGGCTCTATGTTGGGATGTTATTTATGATTCTTCTTAGTCTAATATTTGAATAACTGTATACCTTGAGCTTCAGGTAAATATATAATATATGATGATGCAGACATCATGTGGACAATTTCTGCGAATATAATTAATGAAGGCACACACAATATATCGCACAATTTATTACCAGGCTATTTAGCTAGACTTCATTCGCTGCCTACATTTCCTTACTATTTCTCTATGTATTCTTTTATATTCATCTTGATTTTGATTCCTTTTTCTTCTAATGTTCATTAATTGTAGAATTTCTTCTGCCATCCATTTCTTCTTTGAAGTCTTGTATTGGCTTCTTTAGCATTTGCCACACATTAGGAGGATGGATGATGGTAGAATACCAAAGTACATCTTTTTTGGTGAATTACAGATGGGTAAGAGATCTCAGGGTCGGCCTCTACTACGATACAAAGATGTGTGTAAACGGGGCATGATTGATACAGGCATTGATAATGCACATTGGGAGCAAGTTGCCACTGATCGTGTTGCATGTAGGGCAAATATCAGAAATGGAATAAAGACAAAGGAGAACATGATTGCAGATAAGTCACACATCGAGCGTATGAGACGCAAGATGATGCATGATGGCAGATATGACCATGTGTTTACATGCATCCATTGTAGACAAACATTTACAGCGCAAATCGGCCTTACCAGTCACATTCGTTACCGCCATGGGTTGTAGTTATTATGCGACTTTGAAGCACAATGTAACAAACTATCGTCTGTCAAGGCAGAAAGGTGCCAATTAAAAAATAAAAAAAAACAAAGTGTGATAGAAATTACAATAATCATGCCTTTGTCCTGTAACCCTGCCAGTATTGTCGTTAAGGATGTCAGTAGTGTTAAGCATGTGGCACCATGGTGCACACAAACACAGTGATGCAATAAGGACAGTTTAAAGATGGCCACCCCACTTTTGACATGCACCAAAGAGAAGCAGCATTCTGTTATCCATTTATTGATCAGTGAAGTGTTGAAACCTATAGAAATTAATCGGCAAATGAAAGTCCAGTATAGTGATGCATGCCTGTCAGTACAGCAAGTGTTTGAGTGGAGTAGGAAGGTTCAAAGTGGTGTGACTTCTGTGACAGACTGCTCATGACCGGGGTATGCACATCGAATAGAGACCGCAGAGTTGATTTTTCTACTGGAATCAAAGTACTTTATTGGTGCTTGAGAACTTGCATTGAACACATTGGTGACTACATAAAAAAATTATCATTTGTTCTTTACTTTTTCAGAATACATTCGCCCCCCCAAAAAAAACATTTGCGGTTTTCATTTGAAGCCCCTTCATAATGCATAATCATTGTAGTATTTGTCATGATTGTGTTGTTCTTAAAAATAATGGTTATAACCAAAACTTAGTACGGACCCTGTTTGACCGTGCTAGAAAGATATGCACCCAGGACACACTGACAGAGGAATTTGAAACTCTGAAGAAGGTCTTAAACCTGAATGGGTACTCCACAGGATGTATAAAGCGCCACTGCCAACAGCCCAAACCAAAACCAGACGTAACTACAGTCCCTAAACTCAATGTATTCATCCAGCTAACATTTCGAGGGGATGACATAATGCAATGTCTACAAGACCGGCTTACTACAGCAGTAGGCCGAACATTCTGTGCTGCAACTCCAGTCATTAGATATAAAACCGTACCGATTCCTACACCAGCAGTCAAAGAGCCTGTTCCTCTGTACGCCACAAACAATTGTATTTACCAATTCACATGTAGATGCCAGGCTTCTACATTGGTAGAACAGAGAGACAGCTTAACAAACGAGTGTCAGAACACATACCTCAATGGGTCAACAAGATACAACATACAGGAGATGCTAGCCTCGTGGGGCTGACACACCGGAAGCTCCCGGCGTCTTCAATTGGTAGGCACATTATCAAAAGCGGCCATGTGGTGGACAGAGACACTGCCTTTCGCGTGTTGTTTAACACACAAAATACTCGCTTGTTAAAGTTTGCAGAAGCAATTATGATCAATCAACGCAAGCCAGAATTGTGCAAACAGAAAGACATGTTAGTCAGCTTAAAATTACTGTGGTAGATAATTGACATTACTGTGTGAATATGTGTATATTTCAACTTGAAGGATTTATCTAGTTAATTCACGTAAGTTGTGTGATTTCTGCAGTATGTACCTGACGAGATGCAGCGAAATATGCCAGGCAATAAATCATGCAATCTATTGTTTGTGTCTTCGTTATTCAAATATAACCAAAACATTGGACATGTTTTAACATATTCATTATTATGTTTCTTCTGCTTCTTTCATCTTTTATCTACCACCGGGGCATAGGTCCTTCACCAAGTCACTTCAAGTCCCCCTATTCTTGGGGCTATCCCATGCAGCTCCATCAATGACCTCCCATATTATTCATTTCTGTCTCTACTTCTCTTCTCCATGTGTTTTAGGCCTTCCTCTGTGTCATGTGCCCTGCAGATTCCAGACATAGTTATACAATTCTCAGGTGTTCTCATTGTATGGCCTATCCAGCGCCAGCATCTTTTCTTCACCCTTTGATTCACTGAGACGAAGAGAGAGAGAGAGAGAGAAAGATAATGTATGTACGAGTAAATGTTTGTTAGTGTGTTTTTTATTTGGATTGTGTAGATGTGCTTGCGAGGGAGCTTGTAATTGTGAGTTGTTGAGTGGGTGTATAACTGTGCGAGTTTGTGTAAATGATGTATGTATGTATGAATGTGTGTATGTAGGTATGTTTGTATGTGTTTATACATGTGTGAGTGTCTCTGTGTATGTGTGAGTGCCTCTGTGTATGTGTGAGTGCCTCCCTCCTATCTCATAACATGGTAAAATGCATTTTTTATGTTCACAGCATTCATTTCACAAAGTTGTTTTGTATGTGAATGTAACATGTACAAGATGAGTGATAGGAAGGGCCAAATGTAAGACTGGCCTGCATGGCCAATTTGTGACCATTTGAAAATAAAGTTCATTTGTTTGTTCGGTATTTGTCTAGTTCTCTCGACGATTACTTTTCTTAGTAGTTATATTATTTTATAAATTTTCCCATTTCTGCTCACCTGACCTGAGTTGCAGTTAAGGTGTGTACGCATATTTGTGCTTGTTGTTTCTTTGCAGAACCTTAATGTACCTGTTCTGCTTCATTTTACATAATAGAATTGTGGGTGTCTGATTGACAAATGTGTGTCTCATCCTCAGGTTCACATCTTGAAGAGGCCAGCCATCCCTGCCAAGTGTAGAAGCTTATATGATGATTATGTTGCTTTGGCCAAGACCAGGCTGCAAGACCTGAAGGTGGATGTTCCAGTGACTTGTAACGGTCATGTATTGTTAGGTGTCTTTGTTATAATCAGTATATACAGTATTTGTTGAATTGTCGTCTGGTAGATTTTGACTTTTGTTTGGTATCTGTGGTCAGTTATCTGTTGTCAGGTAGCTATTTTTATGTATCTGATCAGTTATCTGTTGTCAGTTATCTGTTATGTATCTCATCTCATTTATCTGTTGTCATGTATGTGTTGTCAGTTATCTATTCTCATGTTATCTGTTGTCATGTATCTGATGTCAGTTATCTGTTGTCAGTTATCTATTCTCATGTTATCTGTTGTCGTGTTTCTGATGTCAGTTATCTGTTGTCATGTATCTGTTTTCACTTGTCTAATATATGTTGACTGTTATCGGATATCTGTAGAACAAATATAGCCTGTCGATGGTAGGTTGTTATCTGTTTAACATATCTGTTGTCTGGTAGTTGTTGGGCATATCTGGGTGTGGTATTGTAGATGAAAAACTATACTATGAAAAGACCAAGAGTCTCCTGAAATTAGCATGTTAAATTCAATAGAATATTCTAAGGTATAGTTCCTGTAGAATAAGATGGCTGTGTTACCTGCCTTCACATGACACCTGGCATCTGTTGACTGGTATCTGCTCCATCAGTGTCATCATCATCATGTGTCATGCCGATAAGTGTGGGCGGTCTTGTTTCGCCACCTCACATGGTCACCAAAACCGTGGATCAGCTTTGTGTTCTTGTCTTGACCAAACCACATGGCCAAGCCTTCTCCTTGTTCTTTTCCCCTCAGTCTTGCCAGTTGTCACCAAGTTCTCTAGTTTATTTCTTCTCATAACGTGCCCAACAAATTGTGAATAGTCTACATCTAATTTCTCTAAACAGTTTAAGGTTTTCATCTGTTTCTTTTAGTGACGTCTTTAAAGGATATGCAAGTAAAATGCATCATATGTCAAGTGCACCTTAAGACATGCTAAAGGATCCTTTCATTCATTCATTCATTCATTCATTCATTCATTCATTCATTCATTCATTCATTCATTCATTCATTCAGTGGCATGTCCCTTGCAGAACCTCGCTTCCATTACAACCATTTGGAAAACGTCTCTGTCATAAGCAAGACGTCCCACGTACTATACACACATCTGGAGACTGTCTGCCACATCTAGCACCCATTTTCTCTTCGGCCTTCCTCTTCCTCTCTTCCCGGGCATATACACCTCTATGATTGTAAATGATCTTTTACTAAATTAAATATAACACATATTTACTTGTGTTTGTTGCAGGTGCCGCTCCATGACTTGTCAAAAGGCATATATAACAGTTCAAGTTTGGGCACACATGGGAGCAGCAAGAAGGTATTTCCCTGTAATACTGTGAAAGGCAGCATTTTTGATAGTGTATGATAGCTGTGCTGTGTTGTGTTTATTTGGTCCCATGTTATGTTCAAGTATTGTGATTCTTCCAATTGTGTTCCAGCATGGTTCGTTGCTGCAATAGCCTATGCTGTGTTCTGACATGTTACATTCATCTGTGTGTAGAAGCATGCGATGCTGGTACTGTAGAAGAATGTTGAGATGTGGCTTTATAGAAGCATGCCTAGGTGGGGTGGTGTAGAAGCATGCCTAGATGTAGTACTATAGAAGCATGCCTAGATGTGGTACTATAGAAGCATGCCTAAATGTGGCTCTATAGAAGCATGCCTAGATGTGGTACTATAGAAGTAGATGTAGTGCTAGATGTGGTTCTCTAGAAGCATGCCCAGATGTGGTACTATAGAAGCATGCCTAGATGTGGGTCTATTGAAGCATGCCTAGATGTGGGTTTATAGAAGCATGCCTACATGTGGTACTATAGAAGCATGCCTAGATGTGGTACTATAGAAGTATGCCTAGATGTGGTACTATAGACTATAGAAGTAGATGTGGTACTATAGAAGCATGCCTAGATGTGGTACTATAGAAGCATGCCTAGATGTGGTACTATAGAAACATGCCTAGATGTGGTACTATAGAAGCATACCTAGATGTGGTACTATAGAAGCATGCCTAGATGTGGTACTATAGAAGCATGCCTAAATGTACTATAGAAGCATGCCTAGATGCGGTACTATAGAAACATGCCTAGATGTGGTACTATAGAAACGTGCCTAGATGTGGTACTATAGAAGCATGCCTAGATGCGGTACTATAGAAGCATGCCTAGATGTGGTTCTCTAGAAGCATATGTAGATGTGGTACTATAAAAGCATGCCTAGATGTGGTACTATAGAAGCATGCCTAGATGTGGTACTATAGAAGCATGCCTAGATGTGGTACTATAGACACATGCCTAGATGTGGTACTATAGAAGCATGCCTAGATGCGGTACTATAGAAGCATGCCTAGATGTGGTACTATAGAAACATGCCTAGATGTGGTACTATAGAAACATGCCTAGATATGGTACTATAGAAGCATGCCTAGATGCGGTACTATAGAAGCATGCCTAGATGTGGTTCTCTAGAAGCATATGTAGATGTGGTACTATAGAAACATGCCTAGATGTGGTACTATAGAAACATGCCTAGATGTGGGTTTATAGAAACATGCCTAGATGTGGTACTATAGAAGCATGCCTAGATGTGGTACTATAGAAACATGCCTAGATGTGGTACTATAGAAACATGCCTAGATGTGGTACTATAGAAACATGCCTAGATGTGGTACTATAGAAACATGCCTAGATGTGGTACTATAGAAGCATGCCTAGATGTGGTACTATAGAAGCATACCTATATGTGGTACTATAGAAGCATGCCTAGATGTGGTACTATAGAAGCATGCCTAGATGTGGTACTATAGAAACATGCCTAGATGTGGTACTATAGAAGCATGCCTAGATGCGGTACTATAGAAGCATGCCTAGATGTGGTACTATAGATAATAATAATAATAATAATAATAAGTCTTTATTTTCAAAGGGTTAAGAATTGGGCACGCAGGCCCGTCTGACATTCTGCCCTTCTTCTCTATTTCCTCTCATACATTCTTTCATTCAACATCACTTATGAAGCAACTTTTGACAACAAAAGAACATTAAAACGCATGAAAAATAATCAATAACAAATGACTCACTGAAGCAGTGTTTAACATGGGCATTATAAATACCTAAGGAGGGTGTAACGTGCCATACATAAGGGAATGTTTTTTGGCTAGTTGTCTTTTGAGATAAGTTACCATTATTGTCTTTTTTGTGTTGTTTGTTATGGGGGCATGTAGTCTGTACTAAGGTAGTGTTCAAACAGGTTGCGAATGTATGTATCATGATTGGTGGTGTCTTTGATTTCTTGTGGAAGATTGTTCCACAACTGAGCGGCAGAGTATGCTAAGCTTGTTTTATATAAGTCTATCCTAGGTTTAGGGACATGAAGTATATTTAGTCGTTCGCTATGTCTAGCGTTATATTTAAACAATGGCCAAAGGTAGCTTGGAGCATTTTGAAATAGGATTTTGTGAATTAGTTTGGTTTTATTAAAAAGCAGGCGCTTGTGGAGTGGCAGTAACCGGAGACGTTTATATAGGTTAGAATTGTCGGTAAGCTTTTCACCATTAATTAAACGCACTGCCCTTTTCTGGAGTGAATATAGGCGTTTTGTTATTGATTTGGAGCATCCATCCCAGACTGTGGAGCAGTAATCAATATGTGTTTGTATATGAGAAGTATAGAATATCTTTCTTGTGTTTTCGTCAAGGAAATTTTTAATTTTGGCAAGTTGGTATACTTTTTTGGCTATTTGTTTAACTAGAGCATGAACATGTGAGTTAAAAGTTAGATTTTGATCTATGATAACACCCAGTGTCTTGTGCTCGGTGACACTTTCTACAGGCGTGCTGCCAATGTGCAGCTGAAGAGTTCTCTGCGAGTTTAGAGTGTGAAGTCTTTGCCTGGTTCCTATTAACATAGACTTTGTTTTAGTAATGTTAATTTGCATGCGGTTTGCATGACTCCAGTTAACTACACTATTTATTTCCTGTTGCAAGGATAATTCTAGCACATTACGATCAACAGCGTTTGTATATACTGTGCAGTCATCAGCAAATAGATCGCAGGACGACGACAGATTTAATGGAAGATCATTTATATAAATGGCAAATAATAGAGGGCCAAGAATAGACCCCTGAGGTACTCCAATATTAATGGTAATGGCTTGAGATAAAACTTTATTGTGTGATACTACTTGCTTTCTGTCTAATAAGAATGATTTTATTAATGTCACTATATTAAAACTTACTTTCATTGTTTCTAGTTTTTTAATTAGAATAGTATGATCTATCATATCAAATGCTTTCCTAAAGTCTATAAACACCGCTCCACATAGAGTATTGTTGTTAATATTTTGATGCCAGTTTTCTATCATGTTTGTTAGTGCCGTATGGCAAGAATATTTTGGCCGAAATCCTGACTGACTGTCAACTATCAGTTTATGGCGAATAGAAACATGCCTAGATGTGGTACTATAGAAACATGCCTAGATGTGGTACTATAGAAGCATGCCTAGATGCGGTACTATAGAAGCATGCCTAGATGTGGTTCTCTAGAAGCATATGTAGATGTGGTACTATAGAAGCATGCCTAGATGTGGTACTATAGAAGCATGCCTAGATGTGGTACTATAGAAGCATGCCTAGATGTGGTACTATAGAAGCATGCCTAGATGTGGTACTATAGAAGCATGCCTAGATGTGGTACTATAGAAGCATGCCTAGATGTGGTACTATAGAAGCATGCCTAGATGTACTATAGAAGCATGCCTAGATGTGGTACTATAGAAGCATGCCTAGATGTGGTACTATAGAAACATGCCTAGATGTGGTACTATAGAAGCATGCCTAGATGTGGTACTATAGAAACATGCCTAGATGTGGTACTATAGAAACATGCCTAGATGTGGTACTATAGAAGCATGCCTAGATGCGGTACTATAGAAGCATGCCTAGATGTAGCTCTATAGAAGCATGCCTAGATGTGGTACTATAGAAGCATGCCTAGATGTGGTACTATAGAAGCATGCCTAGATGTGGTTCTCTAGAAGCATATGTAGATGTGGTACTATAGAAACATGCCTAGATGTGGTACTATAGAAACATGCCTAGATGTGGGTTTATAGAAACATGCCTAGATGTGGTACTATAGAAGCATGCCTAGATGTGGTACTATAGAAACATGCCTAGATGTGGTACTATAGAAACATGCCTAGATGTGGTACTATAGAAACATGCCTAGATGTGGTACTATAGAAGCATGCCTAGATGTGGTACTATAGAAGCATGCGTAGATGTGGTACTATAGAAGCATGCCTAGATGTGGTACTATAGAAGCATGCCTAGATGTGGTACTATAGAAGCATGCCTAGATGTGGTACTATAGAAACATGCCTAGATGTGGTACTATAGAAGCATGCCTAGATGTGGTACTATAGAAGCATGCCTAGATGTGGTACTATAGAAGCATGCCTAGATGTGGTACTATAGAAGCATGCCTAGATGTACTATAGAAGCATGCCTAGATGTGGTACTATAGAAGCATGCCTAGATGTGGTACTATAGAAGCATGCCTAGATGTGGTACTATAGAAGCATGCCTAGATGTGGTACTATAGAAGCATGCCTAGATGTGGTACTATAGAAGCATGCCTAGATGTGGTACTATAGAAGCATGCCTAGATGTGGTACTATAGAAGCATGCCTAGATGTGGTACTATAGAAGCATGCCTAGATGTGGTACTATAGAAGCATGCCTAGATGTGGTACTATAGAAGCATGCCTAGATGTGGTACTATAGAAACATGCCTAGATGTGGTACTATAGAAATATGCCTAGATGTGGTACTATAGAAGCATGCCTAGATGCGGTACTATAGAAGCATGCCTAGATGTAGCTCTATAGAAGCATGCCTAGATGTGGTACTATAGAAGCATCCCTAGATGTTGTTCTCTAGAAGCATATGTAGATGTGGTACTATAGAAGCATGCCTAGATATGGTTCTATAGAAGCATGCCTAGATGTGGTTCTATAGAAGCATGCCTAGATGAGGTACTATAGAAAAATACCAGGATGTGGATCTATAGAAGAGTGCTGAGTTATAGAAGAATGCTGCTATGTGGTTCTGTTGAAGTATGCCTAGATGTGTTTCTGTATAAGAATGCTTACATGCAGAGTTGACCCAGAGCACCAAGGACCATGATCCATGAAAAGAGATGAACATCTGTGCCAGCTGGTAGGGCACATAATCATTTTGATGATGAGTCCCATAGCAGATACTGCCAATGAAGTGTGAAGTGTTAAGCCTTTTCTAGACATATTCTAGGCCTTATTGACATATCAGTTGAGGAGGCTTGTTCCTTTTCTCACTTTCCCTTCCCAGACTATTCCTGGGCAATTTTGACAATTATCTGGTAACCAAAATAACAAATGAAGATCGTAAACTGATTAGAGTCATGAGACGTAGACAGTCAACATTTGTTTGGGCATGTTGTGAGAAGAAATGACTTGGAGAACTTGGTGACAACTGGCAAGATCGAAGGGAAGAGACCAAGGGAAAGACCGAGAAGTAAATACCTGGATGGCTTGGCCACGTGGCATGATCGAGACATGAACACAGAGCTGATCTACGACTTTGGTGATCGAGTGAGATGGCAGAACATGACCGCCCACGCTTATCGGCATGGCACATGATGGATGAATGGATGGCATGTTTATGAGATTAGGTCAGCAGTACTGGGGAGCCTCAGTCTATACAAAATATGGGTATTTCACCATATGTCTAGGCCACCTTAAGGCGTGAAAAGGTCCTTTATTTTTTTTTAATTTTTATTTTTGTTTGACAGTACAGTACTGGTCATAGCAAATAATTCTGCTTGTGCTGATAGTCGAAACCGAACCACTCAGTAGGCAAGCATACTAACCACTATGCCACTTTGGCTCTTATGTAAATATCATCATCATCATCAAGTGCCATTCCGGCTGGCATAGGCGTTCATGACTCTCCATATATCTTTGTCTTTGGTGTCCTGAATAAACTCTGCTGATGATATTCATCCATGCCACCATCTCAATCCATCCAGCATCATTTCTCTTGGTTGGCCTCTGCCTCTCTTCCCCTTGATCTTTCCAGTTGTCACGATGTTCTCCAATGCCTCTCTTCTCATCACATGACCAAAGAAAGCTGTTTGTCTCTTTCTTATTGTTGTTAATATTGCAAATTATTATTAAAAAACTGAAGCTGTGAAATGCAGGCTCACGGTGATGTAAGGACCCAATAAAGAGGGATATAACTCTCATTTACTGCCAATATAGTACCTTGCGGTGTATGGCAGAGGGGTCTTTGAGCCTGAGGAATTAAGACCGCCTGGCTAGTGCAGTCATTTACTGCCAATATAGTATAGTACCTTGCGGTGTATGGCAGAGGGGTCTTTGAGCCTGAGGAATTAAGGCCGCCTTGCTAGTGCAGTCGCCGCGAACTGTGCAGGTTAGGATTTTCTTTTTGCCCCCGACAGAAAAAAATCCCACACTTTACCGAGGAATCGAAACCGGGTCTACCGAAGGAGAGTCCGGCGTTGTAGCCACTTGGCCAACCGCTCCTCAAAGAAGAATATACTGTGTCTGTTTTCTCTGCTGGCTAGGTGGCGAAGGACTAGCGAACGCAATTTGTAATCCCACATGTCGTGTTTGAAACACAGCTACAGGTAATTGGGAAGCAGAGAGCCTTACGCTGGTCAATGGTATGAATGCCAGTGTTAGAAAGCAATGGCAAACTACTAAACGTAAACTTGCCAAGAAATCACAAACATCCAAAAGATGCTGGGGTTGACTGTGATGTCCTGTAAAGGATATGCAACAATCTTTTTGTTTCTGTTCTTGTCGAAAAGGGGATAAGTCAAGCAGAGGAGGATGTGGAAAGGGCTGTCAAGGCATACACTGAAACTGGAAAGCTTCCCACGGCCATAATTGAAGCTAGGTAACCAGAGTTTTATCATGTCATTGTCTTAATTGACCAGGAATTTCCTGGTGTTTAGTTGTGGGTAACCAGAGATGTATCGTGTCATTGTCTTAATTGACCAGGAATTTCCTGGTGTGGAGTTGTAGGTAACCAGAGATGTATCGTGTCATTGTCTTAATTGACCAGGAATTTCCTGGTGTTTAGTTGTGGGTAACCAGAGATGTATCGTGTCATTGTCTTAATTGACCAGGAAATTCCTGGTGTGGAGTTGTAGGTAACCAGAGATGTATCGTGTCATTGTCTTAATTGACCAGGAATTCCCTGGTGTTGAGTTGTAGGTAACCAGAGTTTTATCGTGTGATTGTCTTAATTGACCAGGAATTTCCTGGTGTTGAGTTGTAGGTAACCAGAGATGTGTCGTGTCATTGTCTTAATTGACCAGGAATTTCCTGGTGTTTAGTTGTGGGTAACCAGAGATGTATCGTGTCATTGTCTTAATTGACCAGGAATTTCCTGGTGTGGAGTTGTAGGTAACCAGAGATGTATCGTGTCAGTGTCTTAATTGACCAGGAATTTCCTGGTGTTTAGTTGTGGGTAACCAGAGATGTATCGTGTCATTGTCTTTATTGACCAGGAATTCCCTGGTGTTGAGTTGTAGGTAACCAGAGTTTTATCGTGTGATTGTCTTAATTGACCAGGAATTTCCTAGTGTTGAGTTGTAGGTAACCAGAGATGTGTCGTGTCATTGTCTTAATTGACCAGGAAGTTCCTGGTGTTTAGTTGTGGGTAACCAGAGATGTATCGTGTGATTGTCTTAATTGACCAGGAATTTCCTGGTGTGGAGTTGTAGGTAACCAGAGATGTATCGTGTCATTGTCTTAATTGACCAGGAATTCCCTGGTGTGGAGTTGTAGGTAACCAGAGTTTTATCATGTGATTGTCTTAATTGACCAGGAATTTCCTGGTGTTGAGTTGTAGGTAACCAGAGATGTGTCGTGTCATTGTCTTAATTGACCAGGAATTTCCTGGTGTTTAGTTGTAGGTAACCAGAGATGTGTCGTGTCATTGTCTTAATTGACCAGGAATTTCCTAGTGTTTAGTTGTGGGTAACCAGAGATATATCGTGTCATTGTCTTAATTGACCAGGAATTTCCTGGTGTGGAGTTGTAGGTAACCAGAGATGTATCGTGTCATTGTCTTAATTGACCAGGAATTCCCTGGTGTGGAGTTGTAGGTAACCAGAGTTTTATCGTGTGATTGTCTTAATTGACCAGGAATTTCCTGGTGTTGAGTTGTAGGTAACCAGAGATGTATAGTGTCATTGTCTTAATTGACCAGGAATTTCCTGGTGTTGAGTTGTAGGTAACCAGAATTTTATCGTGTCATTGTCTTAATTGACCAGGAATGTCCTGGTGTGGAGTTGTAGGTAACCAGAATTTTATCGTGTCATTGTCTTAATTGACCAGGAATTCCCTGGTGTTGAGTTGTAGGTAACCAGAGTTTTATCGTGTAATTGTCTTAATTGACCAGGAATTTACTGGTGTTGAGTTGTAGGTAACCAGAGTTTTATCGTGTGATTGTCTTAATTGACCAGGAATTTCCTGGTGTGGAGTTGTAGGTAACCAGAGATGTATCGTGTCATTGTCTTAATTGACCAGGAATTCCCTGGTGTGGAGTTGTAGGTAACCAGAGTTTTATCATGTGATTGTCTTAATTGACCAGGAATTTCCTGGTGTTGAGTTGTAGGTAACCAGAGATGTGTCGTGTCATTGTCTTAATTGACCAGGAATTTCCTGGTGTTTAGTTGTAGGTAACCAGAGATGTGTCGTGTCATTGTCTTAATTGACCAGGAATTTCCTAGTGTTTAGTTGTGGGTAACCAGAGATATATCGTGTCATTGTCTTAATTGACCAGGAATTTCCTGGTGTGGAGTTGTAGGTAACCAGAGATGTATCGTGTCATTGTCTTAATTGACCAGGAATTCCCTGGTGTGGAGTTGTAGGTAACCAGAGTTTTATCGTGTGATTGTCTTAATTGACCAGGAATTTCCTGGTGTTGAGTTGTAGGTAACCAGAGATGTATAGTGTCATTGTCTTAATTGACCAGGAATTTCCTGGTGTTGAGTTGTAGGTAACCAGAATTTTATCGTGTCATTGTCTTAATTGACCAGGAATGTCCTGGTGTGGAGTTGTAGGTAACCAGAATTTTATCGTGTCATTGTCTTAATTGACCAGGAATTCCCTGGTGTTGAGTTGTAGGTAACCAGAGTTTTATCGTGTAATTGTCTTAATTGACCAGGAATTTACTGGTGTTGAGTTGTAGGTAACCAGAGTTTTATCGTGTGATTGTCTTAATTGACCAGGAATTTCCTGGTGTGGAGTTGTAGGTAACCAGAGATGTATCGTGTCATTGTCTTAATTGACCTGGAATTTCCTGGTGTGGAGTTGTGGGTAACCAGAGATGTATCGTGTCATTGTCTTAATTGACCAAGAATTTCCTGGTGTGGAGTTGTGGGTAACCAGAGATGTATCATGTCATTGTCTTAATTGACCAGGAATTTCCTGGTGTAAAGTTGTGGGTAACCAGAGATGTACCATGCGAGTGTCTTATTTGATCAGTAAGTGAAGTTGTAGCTAACCAGAGATGTAGTGATGAACTGATTCACTGGTAAAGTAAAGGACTGAGTTACATGACTTTAGGTGTGTTGGGTATATGGTGATGGCCCCATACTTTTATAGATCTGTTGGCATTGATGGGTCATGTGGGCAATATCTCGCCGCACGCTTTTACTTTCTAGCATATGTCCAGGTTCCAGTTTTAGGCTGGTTTCACTTGGAAGCCTGGGACGCAGAGGTGTTTCCAAGGCACCAGGGCCGGGTTATATACTGGCCAAGACCTATTGATGCGTCCTCGTCGAGCGTCCTGGGCAACAGGTCCCTTCGGGGTCCTGGCTAAAGTCAGTAGGATCGCCGATTCCTCTGAAGTCGGAGAGTGTCTGCCTGTACGGCGAGGTACCACCAGTCTGCACACAGATAAGCCAGACATGGGACAACGGATACTCACGCAAACCTCAGGTCCTGTATGACATCACACTGATGTTGGACAACAGGATGCCTTCATCCGACATACAGGACTTCGCGTTGGAGCTCAAGCCAACAAACACAAGCAAGCAACTTGGAAGCCCAGGTCAATTTAAAAGATCCGTCTTGATGGGGATTTAGACACATGAGAAAGACTAAAATGGTATGACAGATCACAAATTTTGAGCTTTGGGGGAGGGTTAGACAGGTGCCAGGAATCAAGAAGTGAGTTATCAATTCCAGTGTGAGTTCCAAGCAATATTTTGGTCATGTGATGAGAAGAGAGGCATTGGAGAACATCATGACAACTGGAAAGATCAAAGGGAAGAGAGGCAAAGGTAGACCAAGAGAAATGATGCTGGATGGATTGAGACGGTGGCATGGAGGAATATCAACAGCAGAGTTGATCCAGAACACCAAAGACCGAGATCTGTGGAGTCATGAACGCCTACGCCAGCTGACATGGCACTTGATGATGATGAGAATGGAAAGACATTAGTGAATCAAGTAGCAAACATACGAGGGGGCTTCAAATTGGGTGAATATATTCTGGAAAAGTACAGAACAAATGTATCATTCTTTGATATAGTCACCACTGCATTCAATGCAAGTCCTCCAGCGCCAATAAGGTGCTTGGATTTCTGTAGAAAAAATGACCCGGGAGTTACTACTCGGTGTGCCTGACCCAGTCATGAATAGTCTGTCACAGAAGTCACGCCATTTTGAAACTTCCTACTCCACTCATACACTTGCTGGACTGAAAGTCATGCATCACCATACAGGTCTTTCATTCGCCAATGCATTTCTATAGGTTTCACCCCTTCACTGATAAAAACACAGATAACAGAACACTACTCCTCTGTGGTGCACGTCAAAAGTAGAGCATCCATCTTTAAATTGTCCTAATGATGTCACCATGTTCTCTGCACTGTGACTTCACATGCTTAACCCTCCTTAAAAACAATATTGACAGGTTACAAGACAACAGCATGGTAATTGTAATTTCTGTCACACTTTTAAGGCTTTTGCAGGAAGCTCCCTCGTATATCAGTGTGGGAGGAAAAGAGAGTAGTCAGTCTTCAGGAATCCCTGTGCAGTCAAAAAGCTATAAAATGCCATTCTTGTTGATTTCTCAACACCTCGTAGAAAATATGGCCATGGCGTGAACAAAGTGTTTCATATAGTGTATTTGACGAAAAATAAATGATTGCTCAAATATAGTGAGGCATTAGCAATTAGGCGGTTCCAGCCAGATTTGTGCAAACAGAAAGAGTTTTGTTAAATTTGAAATTACCATGGGGATAACAGATGTTCCACATTCAAACAATGCCTGTGACTATGTGTTTTAATTGTTAAAGCTTAAGTCAATCAATCAATCAATCATGTGCCATGCCGGAAAGCGTGGGCGGTCATGACTCGCCATTTCACTCGATCACCAGTGTCGTGGATCAGCTCAGTGTTCCTGTCTCATCCATGCCATGCGGCCAAGCCATCCAGGTATTTTCCTCTCAGTCTTCCTCTTGGTCTGTTCCCTTCGATCTTAAGTATTATTCCTTTATTCACTTAATATGATGTATAAGTCAGGTCTCAGTCAGATATGACTGAGCTAGCATACTATCTGCTTTCTGTTTCTCACCAAACACTACACCCCACATTGTGCCAACGGTTTCAGGCAGAGGAGCGCAATTGAGAGGGTACACACCTTACCCTAGTGTGAGGAAATGCAACCTAAAGACTAAATGTCATGGTAGGGCAGACCAAGCCTTAATCCCTGGTTGGCACCTGGTCTAGGATGGAAACTCCGTCAAGTGAACAAGACTATTGCTTTGCTGAGCCGGCAGCTTCTGCAGCTTGTATTGTTCCAGATGTATTGGTGTTACCTTTCCTCTGGAGTAAACTAGGTAGGCCGAGAGAGGGATCATGCTACATGGGCAGCACATGGTCTCTATGATTCAGCCCAGGCTTTGTGCTGTGAAGAGGAATGACTGCATCTGATGAGATGCAGTGAAATATGCCAGGCAATCATATGTGTGACTTCTGTGTTTACATTCACTAAGTGAGGGAAAGACAATGGTGTTGGGTAGAACATAACATTGAGAAAAACTGACAATAGTATAACTAGAAAATCCTTCCGCTGGAACCCACTGGGCAAGTGAAATAGTTTATTAGAAATGAATTGTTGTTTATAATTTTCTAGGCAATTGTATGTTCAGTAGTTTGCCATTGCTTTCTGAACGGCCGACATTCAAACCTGCGGCTGATTTCTAACCTGGTATAACAGGATTGTAAAATTGTGGTCAGTTTTCCTAAGCCATAGATGCCAACACATGAAATAGAGGGAGAACTACAGAACACATGGAGAAGAGAATTAGAGACAGATGAGTAATAATATGGGGTGTACACTTAGTGTATCTGGGGGGAAAATGTAGACATTCAGATATCTAGACACATGGATAACATCAGATGGAAGATGCATCATTGAGATAAAGAGCAGAACAGGACAAGCAAAACCTGCATTCTATCAAATGAAGAACGTTTTGTGCAATAAGTCACTGCCTTTGAAAGTCAGGAAAAGAGTTCTTGCATGTTACATAAAACCAGTTTTAACATATGGCTACAAGTCCTGGACAATTAGTTTTTTTTTTTTTTTAAATGTTGCATATCCCTTGCAGGACATTGCAGTCAACACGAGCATTTTTCAGCTGCTGTTGATGTACTAGGCAAGTTTTTACGTTCAGTAGTTTGCCATTGCTTTCTGAACGACCGGCTCCCATAACAGCATGTTATAACACAACACAACACAGTCTGCTGCGCAAATCGGTCGCGGCTGAGTTTCAAACGCCTGGTACCCGGCTCACGAACCGCTTTCGCAAGCCTTTGGCCACGGAGCGTAGTACACAGGTAAAAAAATCCCTGGAAGCCTTGGAGTTGTAGTTTTATAGAAGAATGCTGAAAATTAGTTGGACAGCCAGAAAGAGCAATCAGGATGTTATAAGGGAAGCTGAGTCACAAAGACAACTTACCACAAACATCCAAAAGAGGCAGTCCTCGTTTTTGGCCACGTTATGAGAAGACAAAAACTGGAACATGCTGTGACAACCGGAAAGATTTGCAGAAAAAGAGAAAAAGGAAGACAGCGTGAGAAGATTCTTGACAGTCTTGTGTCATGGCATGGAAGGGAGTCAACACACGAATTGATCCATGCTGTCGGAGATTGCAATTTGTGAAGAGGCATGATCACCCACGCCAGTCAGCACTGGATTATGATGACACATAGTGAACTGCTTGGGATGGTTGAGAGTCTGTGCTACAGTAGGGGTCAAGAGCAGTAGGACAAGATGCTATTTTGTCAACATGAATCACTATTGTAATGTATCTCTGCACTCTAGGGTAGTAGACCGAATTAACAAATTATATTTCTATTTATTCTAGCATCTTCCGGAAACCTTACTTCATTGGGAAATTTCTACCTGCCTTGCTGACTCCCAGACATGTGCGTTGAAAAGAAGTGTTTTTATGTTGTTTGGTCAAAAGTTGGAAAGAAGTGTTTTTATGTTTTTTGGTCAAAAGTTGAAAAGAAGTGTTTTTATATTCTTTGGTCAGAAGTTGAAAAGAAGTGTTTTATGTTGTTTTGTCAAAAGTTGAAAAGAAGTGTTTTTATGTTATTTGGTCAAAAATGTGGTATTTTGTTGCAAGCTCTTGTGTAGTTATCCATGTTCCGACAAAATGGTGTAATAAAACCACAAGCAAACAATGCATTCTTTGTTTGTCACCCTGCTGTTCATCTAATGCCTATAGGTGTTCAGGTCAGGATGTGTTTTCTAGATAAGACCATTGTGTGGGCAGTGAATGAGGTGATGCTTGTTGCCTCTTCTGCTTCTGTTCTGTATCCCTCATTGGAACAGAGGCCATCAACCAGCTCATGTCCAGCCATCCCATCTGTTGATGCCTCCTGCAGCTCACACCATGTTTTCCCCATATAATTAATATTTGTCTCTAAGTCTCTTTAGGTCTCCTTTTATTTAATTTGTCTGTGAGTTTCAGAGAAAGGACTTTCTAGTTATACTACTATCAAGTGACTTCCGGTTCAACATTGAGGATAGGCAGTGGAGCTGTTAAGGCATTTGGAGTATTTATTCCTGTGGCTGCAGTTTTCTTACGTATTTTCCTCATGTTGGACTGGTAGTGCATGGTGCCATAGCTGTACTACTGAGTTGAGTGCATGGAGCGACACTGAACTGTGAATTTTGTGTGGAGTGCTTTTGCAACTGTCCATGGTTGTTTGTAGTGTGAAATGGATGTGCTGGCTGGTCACTGAACAAACTGGGTTGCCTTATGCAGTAAAGTGTGGTTGCTGGTTTTCTAGTGACTGCCGCTTCCATTGACGATGAACTGTATTTTTCATGGCAGACTTTTGTGTTGGCATTCTGGCAGTGGCCTTATGCATGATATACCTATGTGGGCTGTTGGTTTGTTTGAGACTCCTGTCTGTTCCACTTTTCACATGGGGCAGTGAGGAGCATTAATAACAACTATAATATATGACTGCACAGTTTAGCTGAAGAATGAGAGACCAACAGTAATAACAACTATAATATATGACTGCACAGTTTAACTGAAGAATGAGAGACCAACATTAATAACAACTATAATATATGACTGCACAGTTTAGCTGAAGAATGAGAGACCAACATTAATAACTACTATAATATATGACTGCATAGGTTAGCTGAAGAATGAGAGACCAACAGTAACTACAACTATAATATATGACTGCATAGTTTAGCTGAAGGATGAGAGACCAACAGTAACAACAACTGTAATATATGACTGCATAGTTTAACTGAAGGATGAGAGACCAACAGTAACAACAACTGTAATATATGACTGCATAGTTTAGCTGAAGGATGAGAGACCAACAGTAACAACAACTGTAATATATGACTGCATAGTTTAACTGAAGGATGAGAGACCAACAGTAACAACAACTATAATATATGACTGCATAGTTTAGCTGAATGATGAGAGACCAACAGTAACAACAACTGTAATATATGACTGCATAGTTTAACTGAAGGATGAGAGACCAACAGTAACAACAACTATAATATATGACTGCATAGTTTAGCTGAATGATGAGAGACCAACAGTAACAACAACTGTAATATATGACTGCATTGTTTAACTGAAGGATGAGAGACCAACAGTAACAACAACTGTAATATATGACTGCATAGTTTAACGGAAGGATGAGAGACCAACAGTAACAACAACTGTAATATATGACTGCATAGTTTAACTGAATGATGAGAGACCAACAGTAACAACAACTGTAATATATGACTGCATAGTTTAACTGAATGATGAGAGACCAACAGTAACAACAACTGTAATATATGACTGCATAGTTTAACTGAATGATGAGAGACCAACAGTAACAACAACTGTAATATATGACTGCATAGTTTAACTGAATGATGAGAGACCAACAGTAACAACAACTATAATATATGACTGCATAGTTTAGCTGAATGATGAGAGACCAACAGTAACAACAACTGTAATATATGACTGCATTGTTTAACTGAAGGATGAGAGACCAACAGTAACAACAACTGTAATATATGACTGCATAGTTTAGCTGAATGATGAGAGACCAACAGTAACAACAACTGTAATATATGACTGCATAGTTTAACTGATGGATGAGAGACCAACAGTAACAACAACTGTAATATATGACTGCATAGTTTAACTGATGGATGAGAGACCAACAGTAACAACAACTGTAATATATGACTGCATAGTTTAACTGAAGGATGAGAGACCAACAGTAACAACAACTGTAATATATGACTGCATAGTTTAACTGAAGGATGAGAGACCAACAGTAACAACAACTATAATATATGACTGCATAGTTTAGCTGAATGATGAGAGACCAACAGTAACAACAACTGTAATATATGACTGCATTGTTTAGCTGAAGGATGAGAGAACAATGGTAACAACTGTAATATATGACTGCATGGTTTAGCTAAATGATGAGAGACCAACAGTAACAACAACTATAATATATGACTGCATAGTTTAGCTGAATGATGAGAGACCAACAGTAACAACAACTGTAATATATGACTGCATAGTTTAGCTGAATGATGAGCGACCAACAGTAACAACAACTGTAATATATAACTGCATAGTTTAGCTGAAGGATGAAAGACCAACAGTAACAACAACTATAATATATGACTGCATAGTTTAGCTGAATGATGAGAGACCAACAGTAACAACAACTGTAATATATGACTGCATGGTTTAGCTAAATGATGAGAGACCAACAGTAACAACAACTATAATATATGACTGCATAGTTTAGCTGAAGGATGAGAGACCAACAGTAACAACAACTATAATATATGACTGCATAGTTTAGCTGAAGAATGAGAGACCAACAGTAACAACAACTATAATATATGACTGCATAGTTTAGCTGAATGATGAGAGACCAACAGTAACTACAACTGTAATATATGACTGCATAGTTTAGCTAAATGATGAGAGACCAACAGTAACTACAACTGTAATATATGACTGCATAGTTTAGCTGAAGTATGAGAGACCAACAGTAACAACAACTATAATATATGACTGCATAGTTTAGCTGAAGGATGAGAGACCAACAGTAACAACAACTATAATATATGACTGCATAGTTTAGCTGAAGAATGAGAGACCAACAGTAACAACAACTATAATATATGACTGCATAGTTTAGCTAAATGATGAGAGACCAACAGTAACAACACTATAATATATGACTGCATAGTTTAGCTGAAGGATGAGAGAACAATGGTAACAACTGTAATATATGACTGCATGGTTTAGCTAAATGATGAGAGACCAACAGTAACAACAACTATAATATATGACTGCATAGTTTAGCTGAAGGATGAGAGACCAATAGTAACAACAACTGTAATATATGACTGCATAGTTTAGCTGAAGGATGAGAGACCAACAGTAACAACAACTATAATATATGACTGCATAGTTTAGCTGAAGAATGAGAGACCAACAGTAACAACAACTATAATATATGACTGCATGGTTTAGCTAAATGATGAGAGACCAACAGTAATAACAACTATAATATATGACTGCATAGTTTAGCTGAAGAATGAGAGACCAACAGTAACAACAACTATAATATATGACTGCATAGTTTAGCTAAATGATGAGAGACCAACAGTAACTACAACTATAATATATGACTGCATAGTTTAGCTGAAGGATGAGAGGTCAACAGTAACAACTAAAATATATGACATCATGATTTAGCTGAAGAATGACAGATTAACATTAACAACTTTAATATAATAAACTGCGTGGTTTAGCTGAAGGATAAGGGATCAAAAGTGACAACTATAATATATGACTGCATAGGTTAGCTGAAGGATGAGAGACCAACAGTAACTACAACTATAATATATGACTGCATAGTTTAGCTGAAGTGGTTCGAATCGCATCGGTAACTTACGGGATATGTGAGCCGGCCACTCAGAAAGCAGTGGCAAACTACTGAGCGTAATCATGCCAAGAGATCAACATACATCTGAAAGATGCTGGTGTTGACAGCTAAGTCCTGTAAAAAGGATATGCTAAAAAAAAAAAAAAAAAGTTTAGCTGAAGGATGAGAGATCAACAGTAACAACTAAAATATATGACAGCATGATTTAGCTGAAGAATGACAGATTAACATTAACAACTTTAATATAGTTGCCAACGAGCGCTTTCCAACGTAACTAGGGGTATTGAGATGCTGCTGCATTGACACTCTTTATGAAATACACACTGACACACCGTGAACATAACTCGTTACCACAGAGTGATAGAATGCCATCATGTATTGTTTCTATGCGACACAACCACTGGTATATTCCATGTGCAAAGTGATTCAATATTCAATATTCAATGTTACGTGTACACCCACGACATTGGTTCACACACCTATTGTAGTACGTCCTGCTATTCAGGCTATCTAATCAACTACCATGGTCTACACATACACAATTCTAAACCCTACTTACAGTCCCGTTAAACCTGGTCGCATGGCGCCTACATTCACAGGCCGGCAACCTCTGCACACGGCACACCACTCGACTCCGTGCTGTAGATTCAACATGTCCACTCCGCCTGGTCGCGGCAACGCTGTTCTCAGCCATCGGTACACGCTTGAAATATCTAGCGCACACTCAGTTACTTGCCGTCGATGTCTCTCGACATTTCATTCCGCCAGTCGAGATTAAGTTCCCGCTCCTGGTCGTACGATGTGTGTCTAATCGTCTCCAGCTCCCCGACTGCCGTCTTTGTTTCACTTTCTCGACCTTTCCTATCACGTGGCCTAATCCTCGCAGTCCTATTGGCCCTTACGAATAACCGATCTCCGGTGTCTTTATTTCCTCTGACCACCCATGACAATTTATCCTACCGTTGTTCTATAGGAATCTGCTCAACCAGACTTTACTTAACCAGACTCATGGCAATAATAAACTGCATGGTTTAGCTGAAGGATGAGGGATCAAAAGTAACAACAACTATAATATATGGCTTCATCATCATCATCAAGTGCCGTGCCGGCTGGCGTAGGCGTTCATGGCTCTCCACAGATCTCGGTCTTTGGTTTTCTGGATCAACTCTGCTGCTGATATTCCTCCATGCCACCGTCTCAATCCATCCAGTATCATTTCTCTTATTCTGCCTCTGCCTCTCTTCCCCTTGATCTTTCCAGTTGTCACGATGTTCTCCAATGCCTCTCTTCTCATTACATGACCAAAGAAAGCTGTTTGTCTCTTTCTTATTGTTGTATATAGTGTTCTAGTTTCATTAGCCTGTTTCAGGCAGTCGTTCGTTAGTTACTCTGGCAGTCCAAGGAATTCTCAACATTCGTCTCAGGAACCACATCTCTGTTGCTTCTAATTTCTTCTTAATGTGTTCATTTACATTCCAAGATTCACTGCCATACTGCAAAACTGGTTCTACATAGCATTTCGGCACTCTCTTTCTTACACTCAGTGATAGTCACCTATTGCACAAGATACTCTTCATTTTCTGAAATGCGGCCTTTGCCTTGCCCTATTCTGCTCTTAATCTCTGTTGTACATCTTCCATCTGATGTTATAAATGTCCCTAGGTATCTAAAATTATCCACTTGGTTAAGAATTTTTCCTTCTATTTCTATGTCACATTTTGGTGTCACCATTTTCTTTGATATCACCATTGTTACTGTTTTCTTGATATTCAAGGAGAGTCCTTTCCTTGCACTCTCTGTTACTACAGTGTCCAACAATTGTTGTAGGTCTGTTGATTTATCTGCCACCAATACTGTGTCATCTGCATAGCGTATATTATTTATATTATAACCTCCAACTAGTATTCCTGGCATCTCTTTGATCTCTCTCATTATTACTTCGCTATATAGGGAGAAGAGATCTGGTGACAAGACACATCCCTGTCGTACTCCTAGCTTTATGTGTTCGTAACTACCCTCTTTATTTCCAATTTTAATTGCTGCTACTTGGTTCCAGTAAATATTCTTTATTATTCTTAAATCTTTCCCATCAATGTTGATATCTTCCAACATTTTAATCAGTTCATCATGTTTTACTTTATCAAATGCCTTAGTATAATCTATGAAGCATAAATATATGTCTTTCTGTTTCTCTATTGACCTTTCTATTAGTGTCCGTAATGTATATATTGCATTGTTTGTGCCCTTTCCCTCCACAAATCCATACTGTTCTTCACTAATTTCCATTTTTATTTTCTTTCTGGTTCTTCTCATTATGATTCTGAGCAGAAGCTTAGTGATATGGTTTATGAGGTTAATTGTACGAAAATCTTCACATTCAATTGCTCCTGGTCTTTTTGGTATAGCTATAAATACAGATTTCAGCATATCACTGGGTAAATATCCACTACTGTAAATATCATTCAACATTTTGGTTAATATATCTACTCCAAATTCTCCCAACACTTCTAATTCTTCTATTGTGATTTCATCTGGCCCAGCTGTTTTTCCTTTCTTCATATGTTTCATAGCGTCAGCGACTTCTTCTTTTAGAATAGGTGGACCTTCTAAGTTACTTTCTTCTGTTAATTCTTCCCTTTCCCCATCATATAATTCTCTTATATACTCATTCCACCTCTTCATTATATCACCTTCCTCCAATAATATCTTTCCTGTTTTTGATTTCAAACACCCTGTATTTATTCTTATTTTTCTTCCCGTGAGCTCACTGATTTGTCTGTGCATATTTTTTGTATCTTTAATGGCATTTAATTCAATTTTTTTGCACTGCTCATTTAACCAACTTTCTTTTGCCTTCCAACATTTATCTTTTATTTCTTTATTTATCTTAGCATATTCTTGTTTGTCATTTTTACTCTGTTTTCTTTTGTCCATCAGCATTAAGATTTCTTCATTCATCCATTTTTTCTTAGCTATTTGACTTCTCTCCGGTAATATTTCTTTGCTAGTTTGATGAATGGAGTCCCTTAACATTTCCCATTGTTCATTTATACTCTGTATTTTAGCTATTGCATTGTACCTATTTTTCACAGTCACTCTGTATTGTTCTTGAATTTCTTTATCTACTTTCAGAACCTCTTTATTAAGTCTCATGTTCCTAACCATTTGTTTCCCCACTCTTTAATCTTACTTTTATTTGTCCACATAGTGGTACATGATCACTATTACAGTCAGCACCAGGCATTGTTTTTACATTAATTAGAGCATTTCTAAATCTTTTATTAATTAGTATGTAGTCAATTTGGTTGCGTATTTTCTGATCAGGGCTTTTCCATGTGTATAGTCGTCTTTTATGGTGTTTAAACCACGTGTTTCCAATTATCATATCATTGATATTTGCCCATTCTATTAGCTTTTCCCCTCTTTCATTTCTTGTACCTAAACCATAATTCCCCACTACATCCTCCATTTTCCCCTTTCCTACTTTTGCATTAAAATCTCCAAGTATTATTTTTATTTCCTGTGATCCAATTTGAGCCATTGCCATTTCTATTTCGTCATAAAAGTGTTGTATTTCTTCATCACTACTGCTTGTTGTTGGTGAATATACTTGTATAATATTTATATCTATTGGTTTGCCTTTGATTTTGACCCAATAAAAGTCGACAGGGTCGACTTCATCGCTCTGGGTTTTATCCCATATAGCTTGGTCTCTTTCCGCAGCGCGGAAAGCGTTGCACAAAGCACGAACTCCGTAGCTTTTAGTGATGACCCACAGGAGTCTCCGAAACATTTAACTCGTAAACCGAAGGGCGCAGCCCGGAATCGAACCCACAACCTTCGGAGCACGAGTCAAACGGCTTGACCACTTCGCCACAGAGACTCCCCAAAATAACTTCCACATTCACATGGTGGTCTTTTACCTCTACCTTTAACAGCCATTTCCGACTGTAAGGTCAAGTGAGTGCCCTGCTCTGCTCAGCTGCAGAGTTGTCCACTTATTCCGGTGGATACTCGGTCCCCAGAGCTGTGTTAGCCATACCGTAGTGTGTTTCCATCCTCTACCACGGGGAGGTGTAGTTGGGATTTTCCCTTCCTAAAGTTAGGGTCTATGACCAAAACTCTCCAGTACTTTTTAGAGGACAATATATGGCTTAACAGTTGTAAAATAATATTGCGAGATCAGAACATCACAGCATCAGTAACAACAAAACAGAAAATAATTTGCATAATAAAATCCACATTAGTGATGGTTTATTGTAATATATACATATCTTATTGACCACAAAATTAGTTGCCTGATGTCCCAGACCAGAGGATGAAGCTGATCCTTGAGATCCACAATGCAGGAAAAATCCCTTCATCTGCCTACAACAACTACTTGCAAGAATGCGAGAAGGAGAAGCAGATGTTGTTACAAGGTCAGAGTGTGACATTTTCACCAGCTTTCACTTTACTTGTTTTCTATAACCCTTTCTGTATATGTAATTGTTTTCAGTTTTCTATAACTCGTTCGCTTTCTCTCTCTCTCTCTCTCTCTCTCTCTCTCTCTCTCTCTCTCTCTCTCTCTCTCTCTCTCTCTCTCTCTCTCTCTCTCTCTCTCTCTCTCTCTCTGTATGTGTGAGTGAGAGTAAGTGAGTGAGTGAGTGACCGACTGACTGACTGACTGACTTTTTCTGTATATATGTATGTACTTGTTTTCTATAACTCTTTCTATGTATGTATATTCCTATAGCTTGTAAGTAAGCAAAAGTAAAAGACGCTTTTACATACTTTGAGCCATATTGGGAATA
>JACEFZ010020296.1:0-10600 GCA_014155875.1 Cepaea nemoralis
AGCCAGGCCGATACCCACCTACCGAAAAATGGGGGTGAGATGCTGAGCACGCTACATGTTCAGTTCAGATACTTGTTCAAAGGCTCTCATCTGGGGGATATGTGGGATCCACAAATGAGCGGGCCTGGCCGTTTCTTGCTCACTGGTGCACGGAGGTAAGGCACTGAGCCGGCAGCACATGTAGCCTACCTCGTGAGCGAGAACAAAAAGTAGAAAATGTCACAAGAAATGGTTACGAAAAATGTCTGTATCTGTATTCACAGAGAGTGTAGTCAAAGGTGGAAAAACGTCTCAATAACACGAAATGGAACGCATGGCTAGCGAACCCATTGTGTGGTCCGAAGTCCGAAGCGAAAGCTTACCTAGTGGATGTCGCCCACTGACTGACCGTTCCTGGTGTGTGCTGGGTGTCCAGTGGCAAGCGAAATGCCCAATACATGGAAGTGAGGAATTAAAGCAGCCATGAGCAGGACGTGGCAACTCCTCGGGTGAGCCCAGTCTCAGAGCAATATGTGCCGACTCTGCAATTATGGAAGCTTCCATGGATAGAGGGGGAATGCCCATGGTCTGCCCCTGCCTTCCCTTGAGGGTTGACCGTGAAGTAGTTGACCATACCATGGAGCCGTGGTGGTAACACATACCATGGAGCCGTGGTGTTAACACATATGGAACCGTGGAGGTAACACATACCATGGAGCTGTGGTGGTAACATACCGTGGAGGTAACACATACCATGGGGGTAACACTTACCATGGAGCCGTGGAGGTAACACATACCATGGAGCCGTAGTATTAAGTGCCAAGACGGGGGATCTCCATGGTCAAGTCGTAGTCTCTGAAGATTGTGGGTTCGATTCCGGACTCTGTCGCTCACGAGTGCAATTTTCTCGGAGACTACCGGGAGTCGTCGCTGGAGATAGGGAGTTCGTGCTTTGTGCAAAGCGTTCAGCAGGCTGCCCTGAGGACAGAGACTGGGCCATATGGGATAAAACTCGGTGCAATGAAGTCGATCCTCTCGCCTTTAACCCCTCGTAATCCTGTAAAGAAAGCGGTTCATGCTCATTCCTTGGTAGAGGCGGGATTATATTCTTCCCATCAGAACTGCCCTAGACTCTCAAAAATAGCTACTATACAATTGTCAGAATTGACAGGGTTTCTCAAAATGAGGAGGGGAACTGATCCCCACCGATGTCGTATCTTAGAATATCTGAGAACATAACACGTCAGTTAGTTAGTTAGTTAGTGAGTCGACAGATCATCCTCGTTGCACATCGAACCATTCAGTCCATAAGTGCTCGGATCCCCTCCTCAGCAAATCCCGCAGCGTGTAGCGGCTAACGACGCCAGTTCTGTGTTGGTTTATCAATCTTCTTTGGCTTCCTGCGTAGTGTTCTTGTTTAGCCACCCCTCTTTTAATTTGCTGCTCTCGCAGTCTGGCCATTGTTGTAGATTCACAGTCATCACTTGGTTCTTGCAAAAGTCTCACTTCTCGTAGAGCATTCAGAATGTCAGCCTGGTCCATGGCGCGTCCGCCCTCCACAGTAGCCTCACCTGCGA
Organism: Cepaea nemoralis; assembly: GCA_014155875.1. Lineage (NCBI taxonomy): Eukaryota > Metazoa > Mollusca > Gastropoda > Stylommatophora > Helicidae > Cepaea > Cepaea nemoralis. The sequence continues at coordinate 1,557 of JACEFZ010020296.1, forward strand.
GCTTGTCAGCCCGCTCATTTCCTTGTACTCCCGCATGACCTGGCACGAAGATGAAACTAATCTTTGCCAGCCGAGACCGCTCCAGAGGCAGCAACCATTCTCTTCGGATCGACCCCTCCTCTATCCTCTTGATCATGTTCATTGAGTCGCTAAGGAAACAAGCCCTAGTGAATGTCTGTGTCTCGAGCCATGTTATTGCTTTACTTACTGCCATGACTTCCATGGTCAGGCTACTTGTGGTTTCAGTGAAAGCACCAGAGTCCTCCTTCACAATTCTCCCTCCGGCCCGAGCTGTAAAGGCCCATGAGCTTCTCACATGTCGGACGACCGACCCATCTGTGTAGATGACCGCGTCACTGTCTAGCGAATTCTCGAAAATCAACGCTTGTACTTCAGCCTCCACAGCAGCCGGATTTTCTTGTCTGCATTTTCTATCTAGTTGGATGCAAACTGAAAAGGATGTGCAGAAGTCTGTTGGCACTTGAACCCACTCCTCGCCAGGTTCTAAGTCCTCAAGTGAACACACGTGTTGAAGAATGTCTTCGGCTTGACCCATCCACGACCGTCCTCTTTTTAACCTGCTGCCCTTCACCTTCCTAATTTCACTATGCAGTGGATGCTGTGTGTTTGCGTTAATTCTGAGGTAGGCGCGTGCCCTGCAAACTTGCATTCTCTCTTCAATGGTTGGAAAATCAAGAAGGTAGCGCATCGCCCTGCATGCTGTATCTCTTGTACATCCAAGAATAATGCGCATAGCTTCATTCTGTATCCTTTCCATCCTTTCTATCTGCTTATGGCTGAGAGTCAGGATTGCCATTGCATACTCCAAAACAGACATGACCAGCCCCTCGTACAGAAGACATAGATGGCGCTGCTCACAGTTTGCTGCCGCCATCACCCGCATTCGCTGCCAAGCCCCGCTTGGCCTTTGTTATCACCTGGTCTATGTGCACATTATAAGCAAGGCTTCGATTCAAACCGTATCCCCAGGTAATTCATTGCCTGCGTTCTTTCCACCGTCTCTGAACACAGCATTACAGTTGGTGTTGGATTGTTGACAATATGATTATTCAACGAGAACCAAGTCACTGTTGCCTTTGTTGGGTTGACCATTGCCCCAGCTTCATCACACCAAGTACTTATGCGATTGAGTTCGGTTTGTAGTTCCACAGCAACCTCCTCTCTATCCTTACCCTGACGATACACTAAAACATCATCGGCATATGACAATGTCCTGCCAGGTCCAGTGATCTGCTCACTGGTGATTCTCACTGTGTAGGCGTTGAACAGTACCGGAGATAATGGTGATCCCTGTGGTAGGCCAGGATATATTGTTGTTGGTTCCGAAGTCCAACTGCCACATCTAAAAACTACTTTCCGTTGGAAGAGGGCTGCAGCGATCCAACTAAGGAGGAATGGACTTACGTTTAGTTCAAGAAGCTGAAACATTAAAAAATCCAGTGGTACTCTGTTGTATGCGTCCTCAAGATCAATCGCTGCAGCAACAGTTTCAGTGCCTGAGTGGAAACCTTCATAGACATCATGGGCAAAGACTGCTGCATTGGTCCAGGTTTCTCTTTTTGGACGGTACCCACCCAGGGTAGGTGGGAAAACACCTTGCCTCTCTAGTTGGCTTGATATTTTCCTGGCAATTACCTTCTCCAGCAGCTTGCCTACTGTATTCTGCATGGTTATAATTTGATATCCCTGAATTTTTTTGTGGTCTTTGTCAGGCTTCGGCATAACACGTCACAAACCAACGGCCATATTTGTTATTTAAGTCCAGTCAAGGAGCCTTTTACATGCCTAGGGCGCATTGGGTCACTTAAAAGTCGACAGGGTCGACTTCATTGCACCGGGTGTTATACCATATGGCTCGGTCTCTTTCCGCAGCGCGGAAAGCATCGCACCAAGCACGAACTCCATAGCTATAGCGATGACCTACAGGAGTCTCCGAAAAATTTCACTCGTGAACCGAAGGACGCGACCCGGAATCGAACCCACAACCTTCGGAGCCGGAGATAAACGGCTTTACCACTTAGCCAGATCCATATAAACCAAGCTAACTCAGCGGGCGATGTTGGAATACCACGTCGGTCGCCTTTACTTCTCAAGACATTTCCTGGTACATATTTTAGGCTGGGTTGCCCTGAGAGACAAGGTCATTTTTTCAAAATTCGAAACAGCCCCGATGTGTATCTAAACCAAGGCCACCGGTAGGGCAGGCGGGCATCTATCCGCTACGCTACCACGGCTGCCGTATCTGCTATGGGGCTGACTTTATTAGTTTATACACTTCAGTTTCTGCAGATGGGGGGGGGGGGGGGGGCATATCTCGTGGGCTCTTATGTCATATATGTTAATGTTCTTCTTTTATATCCTCCTCCTCCTTTTTCTTGTTCTTCTCGTTCTCGCACCCCCCCCCCCCCCCATCTTCTTCTCCTTCTTTGCAAACAAACCTTAACGCGTCAGTTGAAAGCTATCATTAGTTGCACGTTCATCACATTCCCATGTAATATTTTGTTGTTGTGTGGAATGATGCTTGCTGACGTCATAATTGCGTCATATATAATCCCCCCCCCCCCCACACACACACCCAAAAAAAAAAAAAACACACAAACCACCCAAAAAACAGGGTTAAAAATCTAACCCCTTTTTACACAGTTTTCCACAAAACCTATTTAAATATTTGAACATTTTTTTTTTATACTTCTATAGTTTATTTAAATTTCCCCCCTCTGTCCTTTTTTAAAACCCTAAATAAAACAAAAATTTTTTCCTTACAAGATAAAAATTAAAATTTAATAAGCGTTTTTTTTTTTCCACTTTGAAACCCAGGGTTTTTAACTGAAAATCCATTGGGGCCCCCTATATGAAACGTTTTTTTTTCCCCTTGCCCTGTTTCAAACCCAAAAAAACCAAAAACCCCCTTTTTTTTTTTCCCTTTTTTTAACTTTTTGGTCTTTTTTACTGGTTTTTTTTTTTTTTTTTAAGTTGATACCCCTTTTCAGGACGTTTTTCAAATCCCCAAAACCAGCATTTTTTTTTAACTGTTGGTTTTTTTATTTTTTAGCAAGAAAAAGCTCAGTAGTTTTTTTTCCATAGATTTTTTGTGCGGGCCGGGGTCACCCCTACCCCATAAAACAACCAACGCGAAAAACCCAAAACCGCTACCGCAAAAACGTACAGTTTTTTTGTTTTCCCCCCACCCTGGGAAAAATACGGGAATTACGGAGAAAGTCCCCTTTTTTAAAACCTCCCCCCCAGGGAAAACCCGGCCCCCTGGGTTTTTTAAACCTTTTTTTTAAAAATTGAAAGAACTTTTTCCCACAAAGGTTGGCAACCCTGGCGAAATTGTGGGGTGTTTTACCCAGGGGGATTTAAAACCGCCCCTTAAATATCCCTTAAATTTATTTTTTGGGTTTTTTCAGAGGTAAAAAATTTAAATTAATTTTTTTTTTTACATTTCCCGTTGAATTTAAATTTTGGGGCTTAAAGAGCTGTAGAATTTCCTTTTGGGGAAACCCCGGATGCATTAAAATTTTTTTTTTGTTTTTTTTTTTTTGCCCCAAACAAAATGAAAAGATTTAACCCCTTTTTCCCCCTTTTCCCTCCAGGTTTGGGTTTTTAAGGGTTTTAAAAAACAATAATAATTTTTAATTTTTTATTAGCAATTTTTTTGGGCAATTTTTTAAAAATTTGGGGTTTTTTTTTCCTTTTTTGAAAAACATTTCCATTTTTGATAGAGCTTGAAAAAAGAAAAAAACCCAACCCCGGTTTTCCCCAATGAAGAACCTTTTTACCCTTTTTAAATTTTTAAGCGGAGTTTTGGGATTTTTTTGGGGACCCTAAATTTTTTAAAACCAAAAGGGAAATGCAATGATAAACTAAAAGGAAAAAAAGGAAGAAATTTTAAACGCCGGGCCCCCTTAAAAAATTTGGGAAACTGGGGAAATTTCCCCGGGCCCTTTTTATTTTCTGTTTGGGTTTTTTTTTTTTATTTTTTTTTAAAAGGACCCAAAATAGTAAACCCTATATCATTGGCCCCTGGGGGGGGGGCAAGGCCTTTAACCTTTTTAAAAGTAAAAATTAAATTTAATTTTTTTTTTTTTATAGGGAAAGTGCCCCTTTAAACCCAAAATTAAAAAAATTTTTTTAAAGGCCCCCAAAATTTTTTTTATTATTTTTCCTTCTATTTTCTGTGGCTTGTTTTTTTTTTTTAAGCGGAAAAACATAAATGCCCAAAAAATTTTCACTGCCCTCCGGGGGCGGCGAGGCTTAACCCCTTTAAAAAATTTAAATTTTTTTTTTTTTCCCCATAGGATGTGCCCCCTTTACCCCAAAATTTAAAAATTAATGGTCCCCCCCATAAAAAAAAAAAATGAAAAGTAACCTTTTTCATTTTCCCCCCTTTATCTTTTTTTTTTCCCCCTATACCTGCATTTTTCCTTTTCTTTTTGGGGTTTATAACATTTTTCCCCCGCAAAAAATTTTTATTAGTCCTTTTCCCCCTTGAAACCAAGGGGAGCCCCATTGAACATAGTCCCATTTTTTTATTAATTAAATGGGCCCTGTGGAAAAAGTTTTTATCGGGTTTGTGGAAAAAACAATTTTCCCCTGAAAATGTTAAATTTTTTAAAAATCCCCTTTAAAGTAAACCCAAATGGGAATTTTCGACAGCCCTTTTTTTTGTTGATTAAATTTTTCCCTGCATTAATATAAGGGAAATAAACAGAAACAGTTTTTAAAAAAGGTGGGAAAAACGCAGAGAAAAGCTCCCCCTCAAAAAAAAATCACTGGGGCACTTTAAAAAAGGGAACAACGTCAAATTTCTAGAACCCAAAAAAGAGAAGTAAAGTTTTAGGAAAAATTAAAACCCCTTCCCTACGTAAAATTTAACAACAAATTTAAAAGGAAAGGGCCCCTTTCATAAAGGGGTTAAAATTCCCGCATAAAAACCCCAAAAAAATTTAAAACCCTGGGGGGATTTGCAAGCACAGTTTTTAAATGTTTTTTTTTTATTTAAATCCCCCCCAAGTTTTTTCACCCACCCTTTTTGCCCCGGGGTCGGTTTGGGGGGGCTTTTTAAGGCCCAAAATGGGAGATTTTTTGAACACCAAATTTTTCGCACAAAACCCTCCCAAAAAAGACCCTGGGCCCCCCTGGGCCAACGAACACCTTACAGCCTTAAAAGCGTTTTAAAAGGGTTAAAAAAAACCCCCCCCTCATACTGAAACCCCGAACCCAAAAAGGGGCGGTACAGTAAAAATGATGGACCCCTGTCAGAACCCAAACCCGAGAAAAAAAAGGGAATTTAATTTGGTTTAGAAAGAAACCCAAAATTCCCGGAAAAAGATCAAAAAGTGAACAAAATTCCCGGGGGGACCTTTGGGTGCTATAATGAGGAAAAGATCCCCGTCCCCTTGGGGAATCCCCGGGGCTCAAAACAGTGGGGGCCCTGCCCAAAAAAGCTCACCCCCACGTGGGGTTTTGCACACTCCTTTTTAAAGTTTTCCCGGGCCCACCCCCCAAACTTCACAAAACCCGGCCCTCCCGCTAAGACCTATTTTTCCCGTCCCCCTGGGTTTTAAATCCCGCCCCAACAAAACCCAATGGCGAGAAAGGTTTTTGCCGAAATGTTTTAAAAGGGAGTTAAAGACCAAATTTCCCCCCCTTTGATCCCAAAATAAATCAAAAAGATACATTTTCCCAAATGGTGGAAAAAATTGGATTTCTATGGACATAAAAAACAAAAACTGGCCCCTCCCCCCGGAAAAATAAACCCCCCCCCTAAATTTTTACTAACGTTCCCCTTAGAGGAGACCGTGCAAAAAAATTTAAGGGGAAAAAGCATTTTTAAAACAAACAACTAAAAATTTAAAGGGAAAACCAAAAGCCTATTTTCCCCGGAGGGAGGGTTTCTACTTAACCTTTTTTTTTAAAACCCCCAAAAATACCCAATTTTTAAATTTTTTTTAACCCAAGGGCCCCCTACTGCCAAATTTGGGCGGAGTGGGCCCCTGGGGGAAGGTTTCCCCCCTTTGGGGCCTATTCTAGCGGACATCTTCCCTGGCAAAATTTAGAAGAAAAGAAAAAATCCCCCAAACATCAAAAAAACCCTTGGGGCCTTTTTTTCCCTCCCCCTTTTAAAAGTGGACTAAAATTTTCAAACCCCAGACCCAGCTTTAAAAAAAGCAACATCGTTTAAAAAAACCCCAATTTAACCCAAAACCATAAAAACATCTCCCCCAAACTTTTGGAACACGAAAAACAACGAACGTTTTTTCCCCCTTTCCCCCAGATAAATTTTCCCCAATGAGAAAAAGTAAAAAGCAACGGCCAAAAAATTTTAAAGATCGGTGGGATCCCCAAAAAGGAAAAAATGGACTGGGGGCCCAATTAAACCTTTTAAATTTTTTTAGAGCTTTTTAACCTGTTCCCCCGTACAAACGGGGGGGTTAGTACGGACCTTGGGTTTTACCCTGCCCAGAAAGATTTGCACCCCCGGAAAACACTTTACAGGGGGAAAATTTTAAAAATTTTGAAAAAAAGGGGCCCCCCCCTTTAAAACCCGAAAAGGGTTAAACCCCCCAGGATTTTTTTAAAGCGCCACTGCCAACAGCCCAAAAACCCCAAAGGGAGAAAATTAAAATAAAAAATCCCTAAACTCCCAAAGGTTTTTCCAAACCCCGCCTTTAACCCCTTTTGAGGGGAAAGACGTAATGCAAAGTCCCACAAGACCGGGTTTTTCTGCAGCTGGGAGGGGCCCAAAAAATTCCCCGTGTGGCCCCAAATCCAGTCATTAGATTTTTAAAAACCCTACCCCATTTCCCCCACACCAGCAGTCCCCAAAAGCCCCGTTTTTTTCCCCTGTAAAGCCCCCAAAAAATTTTTATTTTTTCCCCAATTTTTACAATTGGGAGAAAAGGCCCCCGGCCCCTTTTTCATTTGGAAAAACAGAGAGACAACCCTTAAACCCAAAAGTGTGTTTTTTGAAAACCCTTTTCCTCCCAAAGGGTCAACCCAAAAATACAACCCCCCAGGAGATTTCTAGCCTCCCTTTGGGGGCGACACACCGAAAACTCCCCCCGGCCCTCTTTCCCCCCGGCAGGCACCCTCCCTCCCACAGTGGCCATGTGGTGGGGAAAAAGAACACCTTTTCCTTTCCGTGTTTTTTTTTTTTTTTAAAACACCCAAAAAACTTCCCCCTTTTTTTAAAATTTTTTCAGAAGCCCAAATTTTTGAAAACTATTTAACGCAAGCCCCCGAAATTTTTTGCAAAAAGAAAAACATTTTTTTTTTAAATCCCCGCTTTTAAAAAACCGGGGGTAGATAAGTTTAAAAAAAAATTACTGTTGGGGGAAAAAATTTTGTATATTTTTTAAACCTTTTAAGGATTTAAACTAGTTTTTAAATTTACTAAGTTTTTTTGGGGGATTTTTTTTTTTTTCAGTAAAGTACCTGACGAGAAAAAGCAGCCCAAATATTCCCCCGGGAAAAAATTCCCCTGCAAACTATTTTTTTTTTGTTTGGGGGCCCCCTTTGTTTTTTTCCCCAAAAAAAGTAAAAAAAGTTTTTTTTTAACTGCCCCGGGTTTTTAAAAAATTAAAACAGTATTTTTTAAATTTAAATTTTTTAAAAAATTTAAAAAATTTTAAAAAAAAAAAAAATAAAAAAAAAATATTCCCCCTTAAAAAATGGGGTTTTTTCCCCAAATTCTGCTTTAAAAAAATTTTCACCCGTTTTTTTGTTAAAACTGAAGTTTTAAGGGGAATTAATAATTTTAAAAACTAAAATTTAAAAAAAAAAACATTTAAATTATTTTTACAGTATTTTTTTTTTTTAAAAATTTAAAAAAAAATTTTGTACTTTGGGGCCCCTCTAAGAAAAAGGGGGAAAATTACCCCTTACACTTACAGGTCCCCAGGTTTTTTTCCCGAAAAACAAAGGTTTTCCCCCCGAAAAACCCGGGCCCCTTTCCCAAAATTTTTTTTTTTATTTTTGTTCCCCCAAAAGATGAAAAAATTATTTCAAGTACACAGATACCATTAAAATCCCACAAATTTTAAAACTTTTTTAAATTTTTTGTTTTTTTTTTTAAATAGTTAAATTTTTTCCAGTTTTTTAAATTTTTTAAAAAAAAATATAGGTCCCGGGTAAAGTTTAAATACTATTGTATTTTTTATGGGCCCCCATCTTTTAAATTTTTGGGGGGTTATGACGGTGGGGGCCCCCTGTCACTAAATTTTTTTCCCCCCCGAAAATTCCCCGCAAAAAACCACCCGTGTTTTAAACCCCCCTTTTTACAATTTTTTTTGTAAAATTTTTGGGTGAGGGAAATTTAAAAAAATGCCAAAAACAGGGGGGGGTTTTTTTGCTTCTTTAAGCTACTCGAGGGAAAAAATACCATTTTGCCCTTTCTATTTTTTGGGGAAAAAATCAAAACTAAATTTCCCGAGAAAAAGGTTTTTTTTTTTTGGTTTTTTCTCTTGGGGGGCACAAACCCCCAAAGGGCCAATACCGAAAATTTTCAGAAAAAACCCCTTTTTCCCTTTCCCCCCTCCCTACCCCCTTTTCTTTTTTTTTTTTTTTAATTTTTTCCAAACTAGATGAAAAAATGGTCACAAAACCCGGAAAAATGGGAAACCCTTTTTTTTTGGGCCCCAACAAAATGTTTTTTTTTTTCCCCGGAAATTTAAAAAATACCAAGGCCCCCCCCCAGCCCGGGGAAAATCAGAGGGAAACCTTCCCGAAAAAATTGCCTTTTCTCCCAAATTCCCGAATGGGGGTTGCCATTTTAATTTTTTTTTCCCGTTGGGGGGGTTTTAAAAATTGAAATTTTTATATATTAAAAATTTTTACATTTTTTTGGAGGTTCCCATCGTGGAAAATTTTCCCCCAAATTGGGTTTTTTTTAAATAATGGGACCACCCCCCAAAATAAAAATGGGGCCCCTTTAAAACCAAATCTAATGGTACCTCGAATTGGGGAAAATTTTCCCCTGGGAAAATTTTTAAATTTTTTAACGGAAAGAATTATTCCCC
>JACEFZ010020297.1:0-16477 GCA_014155875.1 Cepaea nemoralis
AACTATGTAACCAGTATTAGATTGTGGACAATGTAACCAGTATTAGATTGGGGACAATGTAACCAGTATTAGATTGGGGACAATGTATCCAGTATTAGATTGGGGACAATGTAACCAGTATTAGATTGAAGACAAGGTAACCAGCTATAAATTGAAGACAAGGTAACCAGCAATAGATTGAAGACAAGGTAACCAGCTATAAATTGAAGACAAGGTAACCAGCAATAAATTGAAGACAAGGTAACCAGCTATAAATTGAAGACAAGGTAACTAGCAATAGACTGAAGACAATGTAACTAGTATTGGATTGTAGACAAGGTAACCAGCTATAAATTGAAGACAAGGTAACCAGCAATAAATTGAAGACAAGGTAACCAGCAATAGATTGTAGACAAGGTAACCAGCTATAAATTGAAGACAAGGTAACCAGCAATAGATTGAAGACAAGGTAACCAGCAATAGATTGTAGACAAGGTAACCAGTGTTGGATTGAAGACAAGGTAACCAGCAATAGATTGAATACAAAGTAACCAGTATTAGATTGTATACATGACAACTAATCTGAGATTGACAGTCCTATAACTAATAAGTCAGAAGAGAGAAGCTAATGTCATGTGATTTGGTATGTGATTTGATTATAAAACGTCCTAGGTACTCACCTTTCGGAGGCTTGGCAATAGGAGGATCACAGCAGGCCATGTGGAAACCACGATCACAAAAATCACAGAATAGCATGTCGTCCTGCAGAAACACAAAGGGATATTGTTCCAGTGTTAGAAGCCTTTTGACCTACAGTCACTACAGTACAAACAAATGACACTAACTGTAGAGTATCAAACTGTCCATAACCCCACACTGACCGTATGTAGCAGATATATTACATTACACATGTACATCATAACATGAGGTGTGCAGTGTTTGCAATGATGCATCACCATTGTGTAGCAGGTACCTTTGCAGCACGGTGTTCTCATCACAATTTGCCAAATAGTCTCTCTGTCTCTTGCTACGTCTACTGCCTCAAGCACAAGGAGCATCAATGTTCTGTGTCCCTCTTGCTACATCTACTGCCTCAAGCACAAGGAGCCTCAATGTCCTGTCTCCCTCTTCATGCTGGTTGACCCCAGCCTCTTCTCCCAGAAACCATGCCCTTCCATCACTGTTCTCTCCCAGCCACTGTGACACTCAAAGTGCTGTAGCTTCTCCCAGAAACCATGCCCTTCCATCACTGTTCTCTCCCAGCCACTGTGACACTCAAAGTGCTGTAGCTTCTCCCAGAAACCATGCCCTTCCATCACTGTTCTCTCCCAGCCACTGTGACACTCAAAGTGCTGTAGCTTCTCCCAGAAACCATGCCCTTCCATCACTGTTCTCTCCCAGCCACTGTGACACTCAAAGTGCTGTATCTTCTCCCAGAAACCATGCCCTTCCATCACTGTTCTCTCCCAGCCACTGTGACACTCAAAGTGCTGTATCTTCTCCCAGAAACCATGCCCTTCCATCACTGTTCTCTCTCAACAACTGCGATGCTCAGTGCTGTAGCTTCTCCCAGAAACCATGCCCTTCCATCACTGTTCTCTCCCAGCCACTGTGACACTCAAAGTGCTGTAGCTTCTCCCAGAAACCATGCCCTTCCATCACTGTTCTCTCCCAGCCACTGTGACACTCAGTGTTGTAGCTTCTCCCAGAAACCATGCCCTTCCATCACTGTTCTCTCCCAGCCACTGTGACACTCAAAGTGTTGTAGCTTCTCCCAGAAACCATGCCCTTCCATCACTGTTCTCTCCCAGCCACTGTGACACTCAGTGTTGTAGCTTCTCCCAGAAACCATGCCCTTCCATCACTGTTCTCTCCCAGCCACTGTGACGCTCAAAGTGTTGTAGCTTCTCCCAGAAACCATGCCCTTCCATCACTGTTCTCTCCCAGCCACTGTGACACTCAAAGTGGTGTAGCTTCTCCCAGAAACCATGCCCTTCCATCACTGTTCTCTCCCAGCCACTGTGACACTCAAAGTGCTGTAACTTCTTCCACAAACCATGCCCTTCTATCACTGTTCTCTCCCAGCCACTGTGACGCTCAAAGTGTTGTAGCTTCTCCCAGAAACCATGCCCTTCCATCACTGTTCTCTCCCAGCCACTGTGACGCTCAAAGTGTTGTAGCTTCTCCCAGAAACCATGCCCTTCCATCACTGTTCTCTCCCAGCACTGTGACGCTCAAAGTGTTGTAGCTTCTCCCAGAAACCATGCCCTTCCATCACTGTTCTCTCCCAGCCACTGTGACTGCTCCAACGTGTTGTAGCTTCTCCCCAGAAACCATGCCCTTCCATCACTGTTCTCTCCCAGCCACTGGTGACACTCAAAGTGTTGTAGCTTCTCCCAGAAACCATGCCCTTCCACTCACGTTTCTCTCCCAGCCACTGTGACGCTCAAAGTGCTGTAGCTCTCCAGAACCATGCCCTCATCACTGTTCTCTCCCAGCCACGTGACACTCAAATGCTGTAGCTTCTCCAGATAACCACGCCCTTCCATCACTGTTCTCTCCCAGCCACTGTGACACTCAACGTGCTGTAGCTTCTCCAGAAACCACGCCTTCCATCACTGTTCTCTCCCAGCCACTGTGACACTCAAAGTGCTGTAGCTTCTCCCAGAAACCATGCCCTTCCATCACTGTTCTCTCCCAGCCACTGTGACACTCAAAGTGCTGTAGCTTCTCCCAGAAACCATGCCCTTCCATCACTGTTCTCTCCCAGCCACTGTGACACTCAAAGTGCTGTAGCTTCTCCCAGAAACCATGCCCTTCCATCACTGTTCTCTCCCAGCCACTGTGACGCTCAAAGTGCTGTAGCTTCTCCCAGAAACCATGCCCTTCCATCACTGTTCTCTCCCAGCCACTGTGGCGCTCAAAGTGCTGTAGCTTCTCCCAGAAACCATGCCCTTCCATCACTGTTCTCTCCCAGCCACTGTGACACTCAAAGTGCTGTAGCTTCTCCCAGAAACCATGCCCTTCCATCACTGTTCTCTCCCAGCCACTGTGACACTCAAAGTGCTGTAGCTTCTCCCAGAAACCATGCCCTTCCATCACTGTTCTCTCCCAGCCACTGTGACACTCAAAGTGCTGTAGCTTCTCCCAGAAACCATGCCCTTCCATCACTGTTCTCTCCCAGCCACTGTGACACTCAAAGTGCTGTACAGAAACCATGCCCTTCCATCACTGTTCTCTCCCAGCCACTGTGACACTCAAAGTGCTGTACAGAAACCATGCCCTTCCATCACTGTTCTCTCCCAGCCACTGTGACACTCAGTGATGTAGCTTCTCCCAGAAACCATGCCCTTCCATCACTGTTCTCTCCCAGCCACTGTGACACTCAGTGCTGTAGCTTCTCCCAGAAACCATGCCCTTCCATCACTGTTCTCTCCCAGCCATTGTGACACTCAGTGCTGTAGCTTCTCCCAGAAACCATGTCCTTCCATCACTGTTCTCTCCCAGCCACTGTGACACTCAGTGCTGTAGCTTCTCCCAGAAACCAAGTACTTCTATCACTGTTCTCTCCCAGCCACTGTGACACTCAGTGCTGTAGCTTCTCCCAGAAACCATGTCCTTCTATCACTGTTCTCTCCCAGCCACTGTGACACTCAAAGTGTTGTAGCTTCTCCCACAAACCATGCCCTTCCATCACTGTTCTCTCCCAGCCACTGTGACACTCAAGTGCTGTAGCTTCTCCCAGAACCATGCCCTTCCATCACTGTTCTCTCCCAGCCACTGTGACACTCAAAGTGCTGTAACTTCTTCCACAAACCATGCCCTTCTATCACTGTTCTCTCCCAGCCACTGTGACACTCAAAGTGCTGTAGCTTCTCCCAGAAACCATGCCCTTCTATCACTGTTCTCTCCCAGCCACTGTGACACTCAAAGTGCTGTAGCTTCTCCCAGAAACCATGCCCTTCCATCACTGTTCTCTCCCAGCCACTGTGACACTCAAAGTGCTGTAGCTTCTCCCAGAAACCATGCCCTTCCATCACTGTTCTCTCCCAGCCACTGTGACACTCAAAGTGTTGTAGCTTCTCCCACACACCATGCCCTTCTATCACTGTTCTCTCCCAGCCACTGTGACACTCAAAGTGCTGTAGCTTCTCCCAGAAACCATGCCCTTCCATCACTGTTCTCTCCCAGCCACTGTGACACTCAAAGTGCTGTAGCTTCTCCCAGAAACCATGCCCTTCCATCATTGTTCTCTCCCAGCCACTGTGACACTCAAAGTGCTGTAACTTCTTCCACAAACCATGCCCTTCTATCACTGTTCTCTCCCAGCCACTGTGACACTCAAAGTGCTGTAGCTTCCCAGACATAATACTGTTGTGACCCAGTTTTCTTTGACGTTCAGATCTTACAGAATGTCCATATTTTTCTTCTACTTGGTCCATGATTTCCTAAGAACTTTTCTGTAACATTTAAGCTCAAAAGCTCCAGTTATTTTCTTTAGTAATTGTAAAATGGTCCACAACTCTTTCAGCTGAGTTATACATATCATTATAATCATCATCATCATATTAAGATCATGTTAAGGAAATAAACACCTTGGTAGTTTGTTAAGCCTCATAATTATTCCATACTGATTTCAATCTATATGTAAATGTTGTGTAGCTTAAGTGAGTGTACACATTATTCTCCTATCTGTTAGTGGGGGGTTCACATTTACATTTCCAGGAGTAGAACACGTCAGGGAGGTACCTTGCCTATGCAGCCCTTAAATAACAAGCATATCCTGCATATCTTAATTCCTCTTTCTCACTCCCGGGGGTACCAAGAGCAGCTATATCTTTTTTTTCAATGAGCTACTTCTTAAGTATCCAGGGACTGTTTCTAAAATCAGCATAAAAGAGACACTTGTCCTGCGTTTTCTCTCAGGGATCTGGGGTAGTAATTAGTCACTTCTGACAAAGATCTCAAACTGCACCCAGAACTAAACATAAGTAGGAGAAAATATTACTTTTGACACAGGTTACTCTACATACAACCAGTGACCCTTTCAAAAACTGAAATCTGAAGACTGATAATATGATCATCTATAAGACATGTGAAATGTTTCTACATCATCTCTCAGAGTTTCATCTCAACTACAGACTTTTCATGGTTGGTTTTATTTTGCACTGGCTGGGACACATATGGAGATGACCAGTTAATACATTTCCAGAAAATCCTTCCTGGATAAAAGGAACAAGAATACTAGATTAAGTAGTAATCTACACAAAAAGGTGAGCATTGTTTGGTCACAAGACTTCCTTCCCCTTTCCATCCTGGGGTAGAGTGCCATTGGGGATGGTCATCCACCTCTAATTCCACATGACCTGGTTTGAATCCCAGAGTTGATGGCATGAATCTTCACAAAATTAGAAAAGTATGGTGTAAACAATTCCAAGACCCCACAATCCAGAGGATCCACGTGCATGTGTAGTTGGGAATTCAGAGCAGGATAAAATAGGCAGCTGCCCAGGCAAGATGTCCATGTGGCAAACATCAGCCACAAAGTTATATATTTACAGCATGTGTGTTTCTGGTATACATACATCTGCATCCTCTCTGGTGCTATGTGCACTGTGCTGAGATTCTCCCTGGTGTGATTTATGGGAGGAGACTGGAGCACTTAAGAAAACATCTAAGTGCAATAAAAGTGACCCTAAATGAAAGCACAGCATCTCTGCCACCTACTGACTGACTGCCTACAACTTACCTCTTTACCAGACTTGCCACAAAAAGAGCACTTCTTGCAGTTTATGCACTGCCACCTCAGCCGCCTCACCCTCGCTGTAAGTACATCTGAGAATTTCAAGCATGTGGGATGGCCTGCATTTAGACAAGAAAAACATTGTTTACATCATTATTTATAAATTCTTCCGTCTATCCTGTGAGGTTACCTAGAATGAGACGAGACAAAAATCGTTGTTGATATCATTATTCAGAACATGTTCCCTGTCTATCCTGTGAGGTTACCTAGAATGAGACGAGACAAAAATCGTTGTTTATATCATTATTCAGAACATGTTCCCTGTCTATCCTGTGGGGTGACCTATAGTTAAATGAGACAAAAATCGTTGTTTATATCATTATTCAGAACATGTTCTGTCTATCCTGTGGGGTGACCTAGACTTAAATGAGACAAAAATCATTGTTTACATCATTATTTATAAATTGTTCCATCTATCCTGTGAGGTTACTGCCATGAGTCAGATTACTTAAGACCTGGTTAACAGCAACATAGATTGTTGAAACAGTAATAGTGATAAATAATTACGGAGAGTGATAAGGGAAAAGACACCGGTAACGGGCTAAAGATAGTGGCCAATAGAATTGCGAGGAGGAGGCCACGTGATTAGGAGGGTCGAGCAGGGGAACGGACAAAGGGAGTCAGTCGGAGTTGGGAAGCCATGACAGACAGATCACGAAAGCAGAGAAGTGTGTCGGCTGAGAACTGAATACCCCTTGTGGCGATGAAACGCCGAGAATCGTCGACGACAAGTAAATGAGTGTACGCTAGATATTTCAAGCGTGTCCCGATTGATGAGAATAGTGTTGCCGCGACCAGGCGGGTGGACATGTTACAGCACGGAGTCGAGTCGTGTGCCGTGGGCAGAGGTTGCCGGCCTGTGAATGTAGGCGCCATGCGACCATGTGTAACAGGACTGTAAGTAGGGTAGAAGAGTGTATGTGTAGACCATTGTAGTTGATTAGATAGCCTGGATAGCAGGACGTACTACAATCAGTGTGTAAACAAATGGCGTGGGTGTACATGTACTTTTGAATATCCCAGTGATTGTGTCGCATAGAAACAATACATGATGCCATTCTATCACTCGGTGGTGACGAGTTGCGTTCACGGTGTATCAGTGTGTAATTCATAAAGAGTGTCAACGTAGCCGCATCTCAATACCCCTAGTTACGTCAGAAAGGGCTCGTTGGCAACGTGGGGGCATTCGTCCTTCGAAAGAACTCGGCAAAATTGAGGCAATGGTTAGTATGGTAGTGAACAAGTATGTATGTATTGTCAGCTACAGATTTTTCAATTAACCATAAACAGTTAAGGCTATGTACACCAGCAAGATAATAGCACACGCGCATGGATTATAGATAACAGAAAACCATGGCTAGGTGTGGAACATAGGACGCTTGAGCTTATGTACAAGAAAGTAACCCGCAGTAAGCGAGGTTCAACAGCTCAGGAAAGTAATCGGTTGTATTAAACATTGAAGAGCATAAGTAAGAATATGGGGCAACTTGATTCAGGTGATGGTTTCAAAGTGAGGTATCATCATTGAAGTTAGCATTCATGGTGCAAAGTACAATGGAGCAGTCAGCGCCAATTCTGCTAAAGCTAAGAAGATGAGTAGCAGCAATACAAACAACAGAACATACGTCGATACTCAACGTTATAATTTCTGATTAACTTGGCGTTGTGCATGAGCGACAACACTTTAATATTAGGAAATCCCGGAAAATAGAAATACAGAAACATTATGGCATCTTGCCACAAGAATTACAGTGTGAAGCCGTATTCAGGGGGCTGCATGCATTAGAATGCTGGCATAGACTAATTATGTCAAAACTAGTATCTGTTCCAGAAATGTGTTCCATGACAGTTATTAGTACACTATGAGGTATCTACACCATTGATGTGGAGCTGCACCTGACGACCAAGTGTATCCTTGTCGACCTGTGAGTGAAACGTGGACGGCCACGCTGATTTGGATCAAGCCCGGAAGCAAGCGGAAGTGAACCGAGCATCAGGATCAAGCCACTGGAAACATCGCTGGATATATACAGGGCAAGTTAATTCCAATTAATTTTCTATGTGTACTGCTCAATTACAGAGAGCTATTAGACACCTTTGTATGGTATTGTGCAATCAGCCTGATGAATTAGATTGTGCTTCCACAGGGATGATGGTGGTTAGTTAATCTTTTTCTGTTACAGGTTACCAAAACAAGATCAGCAACACTTGAGGGGTCTGCGTGTACAGATAGTAATAGGTATACCACGCAGTAGTGACATCATATAACCATGCCTACATGGTCGGACTTCATAGATTTAGGTGTGAGGTGTGGGTTGACAGTGACAGAGCTCAAGACAGAACTGCAGAAACGGAACAATAACCAAGGTAACGACCAGCAGAGTAGACCCAAGAGTAAAGATCACCGAGCAGATTTCATAGCTTTAGGTGGAAGATGTGGGTTGACAGTGAAAGAGCTTAGGACAGAACTTCAGAAACGTAAGGAGAACCAAGGTAAAGACCAACAGAATAGACCCAAGAGTAGAGATCACCGAACTACTCAATATAGACCAGCTCTACAGAGACCAGCTAAGGTAACTCGATTAGAACCAGTAAGTGAATGGGCATATGGTGGTCGCCAACAAGAGTCTCATAAAATAGGCGACAGAAACCCTAAGCACGACTCGGACATCAGAAACCGTCCGTCCAATAGAGTCGATAGGTACACAGACTACATAAGCAGTCGAAAATGTTGGGTCTGTAACAGCTTGGACCACGTAGCCAGAGAGTGTGGACTGAGACGAGTGACTAAAGAAGATACAGTCAGCGAAGACAGATACCAGCCAGAACCAACCAAGGGAGTAATAGTTAGTAACATTCACTATCATTCAATAAACAAAACTCATAATACACATAGATAGAGATAAATATCATTTTAATGGCTGTAATTACATACATAGACATCAGTACATTCTTATGATCATGATCATCATGCCATGTATATTTGTAATCAATATGCATGTAATGGTAATAGTAATTGTAACAATATTGATTGTACTATTACCTGATTGTAACACAACGTATAAAATGAATGTCGGTAGAAACTGATGAATGATCGCAAAGGGAAAAAAGAAGAATCGACATCTACTAGAGCAGGAAGGTTGACAGTGGGTCTAAAACCACGATACATCACAGATGACACCCATAACATAAAAGGAAAAGAAGAAGAAGGTAAATGAGACATTACTACCATTAATACATATTGTCACAGAGATGATAATGATGGGCGAGTGAAAGTTTGAACAGTGCTTGCAATATTACATGTGAGTCCAATTGTATATATTATTCAGGTTTTGTGACAATATTGTATATTGGAGAGACAAACATGTACAATAGGTAGGAGAAATTTAGCTGATGGTGGTAACAGATACATAACATAAGAATAGGTTGAGTGACAGTGAAGTGAGAGAAAGGGGACGAGAAGACTGAGAGTAGGAATTTGTGCGAATGAGAATCAATTTGAACACAACTGGGATACTTGCACACCGGTATACAGGAAGCGTACGGGCATAGACGGAACACTTGAGGTTCGAGTATGCGTGTTGTAAGACAGAGTACAGAATAAAAAATTAAACACTATTAAAAAAAAAAAAAAAAAAAAAAAAGAGAGAGAGAGAGAGAGAGAGAAAGACAAACGATGAAAGGATGAAGAGAGGAAATGAGAGAGAGAGAACAGAGTACAAGTGAAATTGAAGGAAAGGATACAAGAATAGTGTAGTAGGATTATTAGCAGTACCATTGATAATAGTACCAAGTGGTAGTACTTTGTACATATAATATGTTAACATGTAGTACTTTGGCATGGTAGTAGATGTATATCAAGGTATATAAGGGTCATGGTATTAGGAACACGACAAGGAAAAAGTTAGTAGCAAGAACACCAGGGATAAACAGAAGGCAAATAAAGGGAAGAGATAGCCACAGAGCACAAGTAACTAATGGCAGCCAACCACGCACACACGTTGACAAGACATATACAAGAGTCATAGGTACTCGCACCAAAGAGATCCACAGTCGTAGCATAGTCTACTCAGGAGCAAAATAGAGCTTCAACAAAATATGGGTGAAATTGATATGTCTGCAATACACACGTTCCTGCACCCAGGGCTTAAGGGCTGGGGAGGGTGTCAGTTGCTTGTACCGAGGTATAAATGAGGAACCTTATGGGAATGTCCGGGGTGGGACATTGGGACTCATAGTAGGTTGGTCCTCAACTTGCCGAAAACAAAGGGGGTTGAGGCCACACGAGGTCTATTTGGGAATAGACGGATATTCGTGTCCGACATTATAATTTGTGTGAAGGTATGGCAGAATATCAACGTAACACAGAGTGAAGTTAAAGGGAACTGAGAAGCAAGCTCAAAGGCATGAGGCAGTAGACAGATATGTGCGACCAGGGGACAGGCATGTGCGACCAAGCTGACTCATGTCAAGTGTAGAGATAAGGAAGAACCCAAAAATGTAGAACATTTTTGAAATTGCGGGGGGCATATGCCATGAGTCAGATTACTTAAGACCTGGTTAACAGCAACATAGATTGTTGAAACAGTAATAGTGATAAATAATTACGGAGAGTGATAAGGGAAAAGACACCGGTAACGGGCTAAAGATAGTGGCCAATAGAATTGCGAGGAGGAGGCCACGTGATTAGGAGGGTCGAGCAGGGGAACGGACAAAGGGAGTCAGTCGGAGTTGGGAAGCCATGACAGACAGATCACGAAAGCAGAGAAGTGTGTCGGCTGAGAACTGAATACCCCTTGTGGCGATGAAACGCCGAGAATCGTCGACGACAAGTAAATGAGTGTACGCTAGATATTTCAAGCGTGTCCCGATTGATGAGAATAGTGTTGCCGCGACCAGGCGGGTGGACATGTTACAGCACGGAGTCGAGTCGTGTGCCGTGGGCAGAGGTTGCCGGCCTGTGAATGTAGGCGCCATGCGACCATGTGTAACAGGACTGTAAGTAGGGTAGAAGAGTGTATGTGTAGACCATTGTAGTTGATTAGATAGCCTGGATAGCAGGACGTACTACAATCAGTGTGTAAACAAATGGCGTGGGTGTACATGTACTTTTGAATATCCCAGTGATTGTGTCGCATAGAAACAATACATGATGCCATTCTATCACTCGGTGGTGACGAGTTGCGTTCACGGTGTATCAGTGTGTAATTCATAAAGAGTGTCAACGTAGCCGCATCTCAATACCCCTAGTTACGTCAGAAAGGGCTCGTTGGCAGTTACCTAGTATTAGACGAGACAAAAATCATTGTTTATATTATTATTCAGAACATGTTCCCTGTCTATCCTGTGGGGTGACATAGAACTGAACGAGACAAAAATCATTGTTTATATCATTATTTTTTAAATTATTCCTTTTCTAGGGGTGTAAAGATACCTCGATGTCATAATTAACGTTTCTGATACTATATAACTATGGTAAGCTATTGTATTTGCATAATTACACTATGTTTTTTGTTTTCTTTCTTCAGAAACAAAGTCAAAATGAGGTCTGCGGGACCAACCCCAGGCTAAGACGGACATACCAGAGAAAACATACAAACAAGTATCTATCACTTGGACAAATAAACGCAGCCAATCAAGACAAGCACATCTGAAATAGTATCTTGCTCCTCCTAGTTTGTGTGATATGTGTGCTCGTGTTGTGCCTGTTTACATCAGAGCTGCTGTGTTTGTACCTTGAAGCAGACATATAAGCCTTCTGGTATGAACAAACTAATCATGTGGACAGCTATTTTTCTATCCCACTTCAAACACTCACAGTTGTAGTCTACAACAATCACCACAAACTAACTGCATTCTCCACCCCAATATCTTCAATAAGCCTGCTTGCAGTGGGTGGGTGCGTTGTCATGGAGTTCCCCACGGGTCTATTGTTCATATTCTTCACATCTGATTTGACTTTCTTGGCCAAACTCAAGTTTCCTCAGGTTCGTAGACTCCCTAATCTCCCAACATGGCTCACTGCCATTTTTGGCTGTTCCCAAGCTGAAAGGTCCCCAGCCAATCTGAGTCAGAAGAAGACTGTGGAACACAATGGTCATGCCCAAGTCCACTCCCATAGAGGCCACAATGGCGGGACCACTAGGAGAAGTAGGCAGACCCAAGGATCTGGGGGTTCAAACCTTTTTCTTGTACTCTTCATCCCCCACTGGTGGACAGGCCATCAGCCAACATGTTTGTAGTAATGTATTTGTAACTGTTTTAGTCCATCTCTATGTTTCTCATTCATACATTAGTAATGATTGAACATTAGAATCTCCCCCGATGTGTCTCCACCTTGCTGTGGTGGGGGAGCTTGCGTGTCCCATCGACCCCATGTGCTTGCCGATGGATGAAAAACTACATATCGGACAGCATATGGGATAGGGACCAGACTAAGAGAGACACAACCTGCTGCTCTGCAGGTAGACTGAGGATAACAGTCAAAATTTAAGCTCCGGCGCACAAAGCCACAATCTTGGTCCAGATACTTACACAAACGCCTCCACCGATAAATGGAGGTGAGATACTGAGCACGCTACATGCCCAGTTCAGATAATTGTCCGAAGGCTCTCAGCTGGGGGATATGAGGGATCCCCGGATGAGAGGGCCTGGCCGTTTCTCGCTCACTGCGGTACGGAGGTAAGGTGCTGAGCCGGCAGCACATGTAGCCTACCTCGTGAGCGAGTACTAAAAGGTGGAAAAACACCTCGGTCGCACGTTCCGATGAAAGTCTTTAACTGTACTCATGGAGTGAGTGTAGTCAAAGGTGGAAAATTGTCTCGATGACACGAAATGGGTTGCGAATCCATTACGTGGCAGACCAAAGGAAAAGCTTGCTGCGTGGAAGTCGAAATAAGAGTCTAACTTGTCTCGAACCTGAGGAAGGCTAACCTCATTAAAAATGCCCGCTGAAGCCGGAAGTGTCAGCCTACGGGTGGCAAAATAAAAATGGCACTACGCAACTACGTCCGAGTGAAATGTCTTTCGTGACCGGAAAAGCTCTAACTAGTCTTCCCTCGTGCTAGGAAATCTACCTTGTTTCCGAATGCCGGTCTTGCTCGGAACAGCTCTGACTAGGTAGTTCTCCTAATGTCCTTCGTGCCTGGAACAGCTCTGAAGGGCACAGAGACAAGCACATGTCCGAACCGAAAACTCGCTGAGTGGATACCGTCTGCAGACTCGTCTGGTTTGTGCGGGAGCGGCCCGTGGTGAAGGAACGCCCAATATGTTGAAGTGAGGATTTAAAGCAGCCATGAGCAGGACGTGACGATTCCGTCGGTAAGCCCAGGACCAGGGCGCTATGTGTCGGCCCTGCAAACATGGAAGCAGCCTTGGGTGGCGGAAAATGCTATGGACTGTCCCTGCCTTCCTCTGAGGGATGACCGTTGTCTTCGACCGTTCCAACTTGGACAGCTGGGTTGTAGATGGCACCACAAAAGTGAGAGTCTCCCAGGAATGCTACCTGGTCAAAAAAGCACGCTGTCGTCGGATGTGTTGGCCTACGGGTTTCGGCCCAAGGGCGCATAACAGACACACTGCATTCACATCTGAAAAAACACTCCGGATGAACGAAAAGAAGAGAAGAAGAAGAACATTAGAATGGAACATCCTAAGTTTGCTGCTAACTTTTTAAATTGTTTTTTTGACTTTCACAAATTTCCTAGTACTATAAAAGCCATTTGTATTTTTAATTTTGCTATCTTTCTCTGTTCCCTGAGGAGCGGCTGGCCGAGTGGCTAGAATGCTGGATTCTCCTTTGGGTTTGAATCCTCGGTACGGTGTGGAGTTTTTTTCTGTCGGGGGCAAAAAGAAAACCCTAACCTGCACAGTCTGCGGGGAATGCACTAGTCAGGCTGCCTTAATTCCTCAGGCTCAAAGACCCCCCCCCCCCCTCCTGCCGTACACTGTGAGGTACTATATAGGCAGTAAATGAGTTTTGTTTTTCCCTGTTCTGCCCATCTTTGTCCACTGACACCTAAAGAAGTATGAATCCATCTCTTGAAGTGAGATTTCACCAGGAGAAATAGGATTATCAGTTGCTAAGCTTATTATGGTTTTCTTTATCTTTCCCCACAGGAATATTTAACCCTAATCATTGTGACCTCTCATGATTAGTTTATCTTGCATCTGATTTTGTGTGCGAGACAGGGAGGCAATGTCATCAAAGAAGTATCGAGCTGCCATGTCAACTGAGTTTGGGGGACTGATGTTTCATTGGGTGTTGGTTTCGGCATCTGGCTGTGGCGCATTATAAATCCATTAAGGTCCACACTTTATATAATTATTATTCATTTGGCAGAAAAAGCATGATCTGAGGGTTGCTCCACTTAACAGTGCCTTAGAAATTCCAATATTTGTGATGTGAAAGAATAAAAAATGTGCACACAGAAATAAACTACTAGGTGTCGCTAAACAGTATATAATATACATGCACTTGTTATGTCAGTCAAGATCTCAGCATTTACTGTTCCATTCTGGTCAACTACAACATGCTGAGATATTCAAAACCGCAGACAGACAATGATACCCACCATGGGTGGATAAAGTCAGAGAACAAGCATCTAGGCTGCATACTATACTACTCACCACTATTTCCACAATCTGCACAAGAAATCAGGTCCTCCCATTTGCCTTCCCGGTTTTTATCTGCCCCTTCTAAGCAGAAACTGCATAATACCATTGGGGTGTGAGTTTTCTGTGAAATGTTAAACATCATTAATCAGCATTTGTGGATAAGATAAGGGCAGACAATCAGTGCCAGTGGATGCCAGCACAGTAGTGTTGGGTAAATATCTCACTTTTTTTTTTTTAGCATATCCTTTACAGGACTTAGCTGTCAACACCAGCCTCTTTCAGCTGTATGTTGATCTCTTGGCAAGATTACGCTCAGTAGTTTGCCATTGTTTTCTGAGCGGCCGGCTCACATACCCCGTAAGTTACCGATGCGATTCGAACCACTGCTGATTTGAACCGTCATCACGTTACCGACGAGAGTATACGAGATTATGGAGAAAAGTCATAACCTCTAAGCCATGAAGCCGGCAAAAAAATGCAGACAAATACAGCTCAGCTTGCTAACATGGACACCTTGAGTTCTCTGGGAAAGAGACAGCAGTTAGCACAAGGCTGACCCCTTGACCCAAGATCAGTCAAAGAGTGACATCGGGAAAGACACCAGACAGTATATAGACAAGGGTAACAATGGGAAAGACACCATACAGTATATAGTCAAGGATGACATTGGGAAAGACACCATACAGTATATAGTCAAGGGTGACATTGGGAAAGACACCATACAGTATATAGTCACGGGTGACACTGGGAAAGACACAACACAGTATATAGTCACGGGTGACAATGGGAAAGACACCATACAGTATATAGTCAAGGGTGACATTGGGAAAGACACCATACAGTATATAGTCAAGGGTGACATTGGGAAAGACACCATACAGTGTATAGTCAAGGGTGACATTGGGAAAGACACCATACAGTGTATAGTCATGGGTGACATTGGGAAAGACACCATACAGTATATAGTCATGGGTGACATTGGGAAAGACACCATACAGTATATAGTCAAGGGTGACAATGGGAAAGACACCATACAGTATATAGTCAAGGGTGACATTGGGAAAGACACCATACAGTATATAGTCAAGGGTGACAATGGGAAAGACACAACACTGTATATAGTCAAGGGTGACATTGAGAAAGACACCATACAGAATATAGTCATGGGTGACATTGGGAAAGACACCACACAATATATAGTCAAGGGTGATATTGGAAAGACACCATACAGTATATAGTCAAGGGTGACACTGGGAAAGACACAACACAGTATATAGTCACGGGTGACAATGGGAAAGACACCATACAGTATATAGTCAAGGGTGACATTGGGAAAGACACCATACAGTGTATAGTCATGGGTGACATTGGGAAAGACACCATACAGTATATAGTCAAGGGTGACATTGGGAAAGACACCATACAGTATATAGTCAAGGGTGACATTGGGAAAGACACCATACAGTATATAGTCAAGGGTGACATTGGGAAAGACACCATACAGTATATAGTCAAGGGTGACAATGGGAAAGACACCATACAGTATATAGTCAAGGGTGACAATGGGAAAGACACCATACAGTGTATAGTCAAGGGTGACATTGGGAAAGACACCATACAGTGTATAGTCAAGGGTGACAATGGGAAAGACACCATACATTGTATAGTCAAGGGTGACATTGGGAAAGACACCATACAGTGTATAGTCAAGGGTGACATTGGGAAAGACACCATACAGTGTATAGTCAAGGGTGACATTGGGAAAGACACCATACAGTGTATAGTCAAGGGTGACAATGGGAAAGACACCATACAGTGTATAGTCAAGGGTGACATTGGGAAAGACACAACACAGTATATAGTCACGGGTGACAATGGGAAAGACACCATACAGTATATAGTCAAGGGTGACATTGGGAAAGACACCATACAGTGTATAGTCAAGGGTGACATTGGGAAAGACACCATACAGTGTATAGTCAAGGGTGACAATGGGAAAGACACCATACAGTGTATAGTCAAGGGTGACATTGGGAAAGACACCATACAGTGTATAGTCAAGGGTGACATTGGGAAAGA
>JACEFZ010020298.1:0-15364 GCA_014155875.1 Cepaea nemoralis
CTAAAGCAAAACTCAGGTCCTGTATGACATCACACTGATGTTGGACAACAGGATGCCTTCATCCGACATACAGGACTTCGCGTTGGAGCTCAAGCCAACGAACACAAGCAAGCAAGCAAACAACACTTTCTCTGTAATCCCGTTTGTCACGCAGAGTCTCGTAGCGGGCGAGAGCTGGAGGCGGTTCGACCCCCGCTGGTGACTTGCGGGATAACTGAGCCGGCCGCTCAGAAAGCAATGGCAAACTACTGAGCGTAATCTTGCCAAGAAATCAACAGACAGCTGAAAGATGCTGCTGTTGGCAGCGATGTCCTGTAAAGGATATGCGAATTAAAAAAAAAAGAAGGATCTCGGCGGGTGATGTGGTAAGTACAACATTGGCCGCCTTTACTTCCCAAGCCATTTCTTAGTACCAGTTTTAGACGGTTGATCCAGGAACCACTTCGATCTTTCAAAATCAGCCCAAATTGGAACCCATGAGCTCCGTGTCGCATGCGAGCGGCTAACCACTGCGCCATATTATCAGTGGGCCATTTTAAGCGCCATATTTCCACTAAGTCAGTGGTTCTCAACCTTTTTTTGGCCCGCGCCCCCCCTTCACCATATATTTCAGAACGCCATCCCCCCCCCCCCCCCCCACTTTTCGTATTTCCTACCTAAACACCCCCTTCCCCGATCCTGCCCCTACACAGTATACGTAATAATGGCAGCACATACCAAAACAAGTCTACACGTCCACATAAAACGTGATTTGTGGGTCTACTTACTTTATAAAATGAATTTTAGAAGGGTGAGACGTACAGAACCGTAAAGTATGATGGATTATCAAGTAATCGGTTCTTGTATTAACACGATCTTGAAATAATCTTCATTTCCCCCCGCCCCCCTCCACCCTTTGGAAACCCTAAAATCCCCTCCCGGCGGGGGGGGGGGGGGAGGGGGAATTCCTCACCGTTTGAGAACCGCTGTACTAGGTACATATTACTTATATACATATGCTTACTTTCAGTGTGTCACCAATTCTCTTGTAGTCCACAGCAACTGTAATATTTGTATGCTGGCATATTAAGTACCATATTGTCATGCGGGTGTATACTAACTGAACTGGTTTTTGCATGTGAATTAGCTTTCCCTATTACCAGTGTCCCTCGCCATCAGGCGAACCCACTCCGACCTCTGAGTCGCTTGTAATTTACGTTCCCAAGTCAGGGATGAGAAGTCAACATTTTCGAGTCTCCCCGCGATATTATCAACATTCTTCTAAACCGCCAGGTCTCGACTCATCATCATCATGTGCCATGGCGACAAGAGCGGGCGGTTATGTTTCGCCATCTCACACGATCACCAGAGTCGTAGATCAGTATCGTGTTCTTGTCTTGACCATGCCATGTGCTCAAACCAACCATATATTTACTTCTCTGTCTTACCCTGATTATTTTCCCTTATTTCTTGCCAGTTGTCACCAAGTTCTTTAGTTTATTCCTTTCTTATGACGTGCCCAAACAATGGTGACTGTCTACATCTAATTTCTCTAATAAGTTTACGGTTTTCATTTGCTTCTTGTAGAACTTGCCTTTTTTATTTATTTTATTTTTTTTTTTTTTTTTTAGTTTTTATACTACCATGTTTTTCTCATCTCCTAAACCACTGAAAATACTTTACCTCCAAATTAATGTTATTGCCATTTTTACAACTCCATGCCACAAATGCCAAAACTGGACATTGATAGAAAAAGGGGAAAGAAAACTTGCAACAACGGAAATGAGTTTCCCCAGAAGAATACTCAACGAATCAAGGAGAGATAAAATAAGAAATGACGAAATCAGGACTAGGGTGAGGGTGGGTGTGTAATAGCAGCGCTACATTTTATTAAGAAATAACCGATGAAATTGTTCGGCCATACAACTAGGCTACCAAATAACCAGCAGACCACAGCAAGCAATGATGTCCAGACCACATGGAACCAGAAGAAGAGGTCGATCATGGACAACGGAAATAACACAGTCCGTGGAAATCTCGATATATGAAGCCTATAAACGGGCATTTTCCCGTTGATTATGCTTCACCTCGACACTGCTAGGTACAAGAGGAACAAGATGAGATGAGTTGAGATGAGATGGGATAAGATGAGATGAGATTAGAGCATTTTAGACCTTCATTTCTGCGCAGGCGCCAATACCGACAATGTGTCATGATTTAATATTTTTTGTTTGCATTCTCAACGTCTTTTAGTCATGCAACAGTGCTGTTTTGACTTCAGATTGAAATATTATAATAATGATACTGGTTTTAATTTCTTTTGACTTAAGCCATATTTCTAGCACTATAAAAGCTCTTGTTTCTACTTGTATTATTATTTTATGTTATGTTTTTTTTTTTACGTTTTCGGGAGAACTGATGGAGACATGAAATAAGGAGTGCCAATGGTAAAATAGTTGTTCATGCAGCTAACAACGATGATGAATGAGGGATAAAGTGAGTATGGACATGTAAACGACAGGTTGAGAATCCCTGCTTCTGATCAGCACTGTTTGTAGATTTATCTACTCTATATCTCGCTCTATTTCTCTCTGTGTGTATCGCTATCTCCTCTTTTTGTTACTCACGATTCTATTTGTTTCGGTCAGTCTCTATCGCTCTCTGTCTGCACGCCACTCTCTCTTTCTCTCTCCTTTTCTCTCACTCTGTCTCTGTCTCTTTCGTGCGAGTATTTTCACTCTTTAATCTGTTTCTATCTTCCTCGCTCTATCTCTCTTTGTATGCCTCTCATACACCTATATATATATATATATATATATATCTTCTCTACATCCCACACTCTCTATCTGTATATCTTTATCTCTCTTTTTCTCTCTCACTCTTCCTCCTCTCTCTCTCTCTCTCTCTCTCTCTATCTCTCTCTCTCTCTCTCTATCACTCTCAGTCTCAGTCTCTCTCTGTCTTTTTCTATCCCTTTCTGTCAGCCTGTCTCTATCTATCTTCCCCCCCCTCTCTCGCTCTCTCTCTCTCTCTCGCTCTTTCTCTCTCTCTTTTCCTTCTCTCTCATTCTCGTTACCCGTGGGTGGGGGATGTGTGTGTGTGTGGGTGTGGGATATGTGTGTGTGGTGTGGGTGAGGGCTATTGTGTGGGTTGGGGTGTGTGTAGTGTGTGGGTGGGGATATATGTGTGGTGGGGTGTGGGTTATGTTATGTGAGAGTGGGTGGGGGATGTATGTGTAGGTGGTGGCATGTGTGTGGGTGGATTCGTGATGTATAGGTGGGTAGGAAGATGTGTGTTGGTGGGGATGTGTGTGTATTGGAGGGGGAATGTGTGAGTTGATGATGGATGTGTGGGTGGTGCGGGATGTGTGGGTTGATGGGGAAATGTGTGTGTGGGTAGGGAATGTGTGGTCGAGGGAGGTTGGTTGGAGAATGGGTGGTTGGGAGGGGGGGGGTAGAGGATGTGTGGGTGGGGGATGAGTGGGTGGGGATGGGTGTGTGGGTTAGGGTGTGTATATGGGTGGGCGCGGGATGTGTGAGTTGGTGGGTTATGTTTGTGAGGGTGAGTGTGTGTGGGTTGGGGGAATGAGTGGGGTGAAGTGTGTGTGGGTTGGGGAATTGGGTGGGGTGAAGTGTGTGTGGGTGGGTCGGTGGGGTATGTATGTGTCCCTCGGTGTGTGTGGGTGGGTTTGTGTGGGTGAGTGTGGTTATGTGGGGTGGGTGGGAGATGTGCCTCATAACATGGTAATTTGCATTGTTTATGTTTACAACATTCATTTGACAAAGTTTTTTTCCTATGTGAATGAATCATGCACTATTGATGAACGAAAGATGAGTGATTGGAAGTGCCGGGGTTGGTGGGGTATGTATGTGTCCCTCGGTGTGTGTGGGTGGGGGTGTGTGGGTGAGTGTGGTTATATGGGGTGGGTGGGAGATGTGACTCATAACATGGTAATTTGCATTGTTTATGTTTACAACATAAACACTGATGATCGAGTGAAATGGCGAGTCATGACCGCCCACGCTTTCCGGCATGGCACATGATTGATTGATGTTTACAACATTCATTTGACAAAGTTTTTTTCCTATGTGAATGAATGATGCACTATTGATGAACGAAAGATGAGTGATTGGAAGGGCCGAACGTAGGACGGGCCTGCGTGCCCAATTTGTGATCCTTTTAAACTAAAGTTGAATTGAATTGAATTGCATAACTCCCATCTCTCCCGCTCTCATTCTCCCATCTCTCCCTCCCCCCCCTCTCTCTCTCTCTCTCTCTCTCTCTCTCTCTCTCACTCTCTCTCTCTCTCTCTCTCTCTCTCTCTCTCTCTCTCTATTGTGTCAACTAAATAAATCATACTCCGTGACACAGGTGTTGTGTCTAAATATTTGATTCGCGGTGACTACCCTCACGATGTCGGGGATGGCGGAAGGAGAGGGGAAACCACAGAACGCTGAAGCTGTCGAGCCTTCTACGAGAATTCTTTATTCCCGCACAAGAAACTGCTGGCACTTGTACTAGAAATTGTTTGGTCTTGTCCCAGAAACCATTTTGTCTTCGCAATAAATTGTTTTGTTTCTTGCAAGTAACTGTTTGTAATTTTTAATTTGTTGCACGCTCATTGCAGTACGTCTCTATCAACCCCAGCATTGTGGGCTGTTTGTGATTTTATGGGCAATTTTACGCTCAGTAGTTTGCCATTGCTTTCTGAACGAACGACGTTCAAACTATTGTTGAAAATCAATATATGGCATTCTGCTTCCAAATCGCCTGGAAGTTTGTACTGTGCATGATATTATTTAGTATATTACAAGACATTATTTGGTCTTATTCAAGAAATTGTCTGAATCTTGTAAAAGAAATTGTTAGACAGACAGACAGACAGACAGACAGACAGACAGACAGACAGACAGACAGACAGACAGACAGACTACTTCCAAGTAGCAAGTGCGACTTAATGGCGTAAATTAAGTAGTCAGAATATCCGAGAACCGAAGCGCTATGGTAGTGAAGGAGACGACGCGACAACACAGAAACGTGATACGGAGCGGCATGACAACAAACCAGGCAGGCAGGCGGGCAGGCAGGCAGGCAGGCAGACAGACAGACAGACGGGTTAAGATAGTTGCATATCATTTACAGGACGTTGTAGTCAACACCAGCATTTTTGACTGTTCGTGATTTCTTAGTAAGTTTACGTTCAATAGTTTGCCATTGCTTTCTGAACTACCGGCACTTATACCATTTTATTAGAACTAACACAAGGCGGTCTGCTGCCAAATCGCCCGCAGCTGTGTTTCGAATACAGAATGCGGGATAACGAACTGCGTCTGTAACGCCTTCGCCAAAGATCCGGTTAATACACAGGTAGACGGACAGATATAAATCAAATCAAATCAACTTTATTTTAAAAGGGTCACAAATTGGGCACGCAGGCCCGTCTTACATTCGGCCCTTCCAATCACTCGTCTTTCGTTCATCAAGAGCATTATACATTTACATAGGAAGAAAGATAAACATTATGAAATGAATGTTGTAAACATAATCAAGACAAATTACCATGTTATGAGGCCCATCTCCCACCTACCCATACATCACCCACCCACACACACAACCTCACCTACCCACACACACACACCCAGGGACACATACATACCCCACCAGCCAACCCATCCCCCTCCCGCACATCCCCCACCCACACACACTGCCCTCACCTGTTTCCCCAACCAAAACACACTCGCTCCCCACAAACATCCCCCACCAACCCACACATCCCACACCCACCCACATACACATCCTAACCCACACATCCTCTCCCCACCCACACCTCCAACCACCCATCCCCCAGCCACATCTCCATCGACCACATATTCCCCACCCACGCACACACTTCCCCACCAACCCACACATCGCACATCCACTCACACATCCCCAAACCATACACACACATCCCCACCAATTGACATCTCCCTACCCCGACACACACACACATCTCCCTAACCACCTATACATCCCCAATCCACTCACACACACCCCACCACCCACACATACATCCTCCACCCACCCACACATGCCCTAACCCAATCCCCCACCACACACGTCCCCCACCCGCACATCACATACATCCTCTACCACGCAATATTCCCAACCCACACACCGCACACATATCCCTCACCAACACATCCCACACCCACATCCCACCACCCACACATACATCCTCCACCCACCCACACATGCCCTAACCCAATCCCCCACCACACACTTCCCCCACCCGCACATCACATACATCCTCTACCACGCAATATTCCCAACCCACACACCACACACATATCCCCCACCCACATACCACACAATATTCCCACCCACACCCACACAGATACCCTTACCCATCCACCCCACATACCCCCACCCACACACACATACCCCACCCACACAATATCCCCAACCAACACACCACACACCTCTCCCCACCCACACATGCATTCCCCACCCATCCACCAACACACACTCACTCACGCAAACATCCTCCACTACGCACCCACACACCCCCACCCACCCACCCCCAAACAAACATCTCTCGATCACAATACCCCTACCCACACACATCCTCCACCCACTCACGCATCCCACCCCGACACATACACATCCCTCACCCACCTACACATTACACACCCCCACCCACACATTCCCCATCCACCCATACACCCCACCACCCACACATACTTCTCCCAACCACCACACATCCCCTACTCACCCACACATATCCCCCACCCATACACACATTCCCCGCACCCATCACTCACATCCCCTACACCACACACTATCCCCCACCCACACACATATCCTCACCCATACCACCACAAACAAACCCCCCCCCCCCATCCACACACCATGCACACATCCCCCACCAACACACCGCACACATATCCCAAACCCACACACCATACACTTCTCCCCACCCGCCCTTACATCCCCAATCCACCCACACAATCCCCTACCCACACAACCCCACCACCCACACATACTTCCCCAAACCATCCACACATCTCCACCCACCCACACATATCCCCCACCCAAACACACATCCCCCGCACCCGTCCCATACACAAATCCTCCACCCATACACACATCCCCCACACCCATTCCCACAACCTTACTTTCACTCCCACACATCCATCCACACATCCCACCAACACCCACACACCCCAACCATACACAAATATTACTACCCACCAACACCCACACACCCCAACCCATCCAAAACGCATACCCCCACCCATATTCCCCCACCCACACATCCCCACCCACACATATCCCCACACTCACACACATCCTCCACACATACTCACACATCCTCACATCTAGACACATACGCAATGCCTCACGTGAGCATTGAAACTAGTATGAACAAACTCCCACACTTTACTCACACACATACACTGACAATTGTCGTGAGCAGTCTCATAAAAATGTTAAACATGGAGAAAAATGTGATATACAGACGGACGGATATACAGACGGACAGATATATAGACGGACAGATATACAGACGGACAGATATACAGACGGACAAATATATAGACGGACAGATATATAGACGGACAGATATATAGACGGACAGATATATAGACGGACAGATATACAGACGGACAGATATATAGACGGACAGATATATAGACGGACAGATATATAGAGTGACAGATATATAGAGTGACAGATATATAGACGGACAGATATACAGACGGACAGATATATAGACGGACAGATATATAGACGGACAGATATATAGAAGGACAAATATATAGACGGACAGATATATAGACGGACAGATATACAGACGGACAGATATATAGACGGACAGATATATAGACGGACAGATATATAGACGGACATATATACAGACGGACAGATATATAGACGGACAGATATGCAGACGGACAGATATATAGACGGACAGATATGCAGACGGACAGATATATAGACGGACAGATAGGCAGGCAGGCAGATAGACAGACTGACAGACAAGCAGTTGGATGGATGGATGGATGGATGGGTAGACGGATGGACGGACGGCCAGACAGACAGACAGGCAGTCAGGCAGGCAGGTAGGCAGGTAGACAGACAGATGAGAAATGTGAAGAATTCACCGATCAGAGCCCCTTTCGATCTCTGAAATGTCATGTTATCTATCATTATTTAAAACCGGACTTGTCACAAGAAAATAAGAAAATCAATGATGCGAGCATTGGATAATTTTGATAACATGTTAGAGAAGAGCTGAGGCACATTAAATTGGCTGGGGCAAATTATACACATGTTGATTACGAAAGCTCTATGAATGTAGTTTTCATTTCTTTCTGCGTGGAGAAATCGCGCCTACTCAATAATAATGCAATTAATAGCTCAAGCTTGCAAATCATCATCATCATATTCATGATGTTCTTGTGCCTTCTCCGTGTTGAAGGTCGGTACTGATGAGCCACGGTTGCGAGTTCAGTGGAATGCTTGCCTGCAGACCAGTAGTTACGTGTTTGAATCTTCATTCTAATCGAATTATTTTAATACTCGAACTCAGCTCTCAGGTGGACAGTCTAAAATTGGTACCATTGTCGAGAAAAGTAAAGGCGGCTAGCTTGATATTGACTAGATTATATATCGTGTGCTGGGTAGTCTATGCAAATATCTGGCTAGCTCCATATACACACCAAGGAGTAAAGAAGGGTTCTTTACTTTTTTTAATTTTCTTCCTAACACTTTCTGCCCGTATTCTTCACGACGAAATAAAACACAAAATAAAATTAAACACAACTTCCTGTTGACAGGCTGTGTTTAATTTTATTTTTTGTTTTATGTCGCTTTTTATCTTGTTTGTGTTGACCTGTCCTTGACAAAGGTTCTTAGAACAGAAACGTCGGTCGTACTTTGTTGTCCTATAATACTTATTGTTTTATTTTAATACTTCAGTATTATATATTTATTTATTGTTTCTGATTTTGGATAAGTCACACTTTGTTTTCACTTGTGTAAGATGGAGTTCTTTGTAAGGTATGTACATTGTGTCTGTGTCTAGTATGTCTCTTCTTTTCGCAGGAGCTAAATATACCTAATTGTTTGCAATTCATATTGATATATCCTGCTGCAGCCGCTGCTTTTTTCTTTCGTTCCATGTCAAATGTATGAGTCTGGTGGATAATTTAATCATCAATTTCAAGTGTCTACTCATGTTACAGCAATCGACATGACAGAGCGCTCTAAGTTAGTTAACTTATATTGCACTGATGGCGGTGTAGAGGGTTCACTCCTTATAATATGCAGTTGGACTTAATCGTTGACTTCTCACTCAGAAAGCAATGGCAAACTACTGAACAAGTACATGCGCCAATAAAATCAATCTGGGTTGATAGTCACGTCCTGCAAAGGACATGCAATTTTCTTTTTTTTAAGTCAAGCTAAATTATAATGTACGCGTTCAGTCTTTTATGTCAAGATATCGTCTTCTTATTCTATGTTGACAACATAGAGTCTAGATTTTAATAGAAAAATGTGCGTTCTCTAATTTTATATGACAATCCAAAACAAAGGTTTAAAAGGCAAAGGGATCGACTGCATTGCAACGGGTTTTATCCCATATAGCCTAGTCTATAATGACAAGCTAGATATCTGTAATTAAGTTTCGTGTTTCAACAGTCTCGTCTATAGCGAAAGGATAAAAATATCAATTTATACCTTAAAACCCAAAAGCTTAGTCTACAAGGAAAGGAAACATATCTCTAGTTTAGGTTCAAGTCTAATAGTCTAGGCTATAATTAGGTCTTAACTTCTGATTCTATATTACAATCTAAATACCGAGTCTACAAGAAAAAGAAACCTACGGCTAATGGTAGTTTTAAGTCTAATAGTCTAGTTTATAATGAAAGAATATTCACTTATGACTCTTTGTTACAATCGGATAACTTAGTCTATTATGAACAGATACACACCTCTAATTAAGGTTCGAATTTTAAAAGTCTATTCTATAACGGCCGGTCTCTCTGGCCGAGGGGTTACAACACTTTTTCCGTAATCCCGTTCATCACGCAGAGTCTCGTAGCGGGCGAGAACTGGGAGCGGTTCGACCCCCGCTGGTGACTTGCAGGATAACTCAGCCGGCCGCTCAGAAAGCAATGGAAAACTACTGAGCGTAATCTTGCCAAGAAATCAACATACAGCTTAAAGATGCTGATGTTGACAGCGATGTCCTGTAAAGGATATGCAAACCATTTTATTCTATAACGAATGGATATAAACATCAAATTCTATGTTAACATCCAAAAGCGTAATCTGTAATGGAATGCTATATACCTCTAATTTAGGGCCGAGTCTGGTCTAGAACGAAAATATATAAATGTCAAATTATATTAGGGACGTTCGTTTGAAACCCGTTCCAGTGGCTTTATTACAAAAGCAAGAAAGGAACATTAACAGGCGTGATAGAATTAAACAAAGCATTCATTTTGAATGAATTATGCACCATGGGTTGGTCAGAAGAAGTCGCGTAGGCATTCGGGCAAGCATCCCATTGCTTAGGTAGGCGACGAATGCCGTCCGCAAAAAAGGATTGTGGTTGCTGACTGAACCAAGTGTTTACCGCATTCATAACGTCTGCATCTCTGTGAAATCGTTGCCCCTTGAGAGCTTTTTTTAGAGGTCCGAACAAATGAAAATCACATGGTGACAAATCAGGACTATAGGCTGGATGTTGCAGAATTTCCCACTTCTTCCTTGCTAATGCCTCCTGCACAATCTTTGCGACATGCGGACGTGCATTATCGGGCAACAAAATCACACCGCGTGAAAGCGTGGCGGGTTGTTTATTCTTGATTACTTTTTGCAGCTTGTTTAGTGTTTGCAAGTAAAGTGTAGAGCTGATGTTGACACCAGGTTCTTTAAAGTCGGCCAATAATAGCCCTTCATGGTCAAAACTGCGCTCATCATAACCTTACCATCGGAAACCTGTAACTTGAATTTGTTGGCTTTTGGTGATCCAGCATGCTTCCATTGCTTGGCTCTCTTATGCTGCTCGGCTCAAAGTGGTGACACCATGATTCATCGCCTGCCACTATGCGGAAAACAAATGCATCACCCTCCACTCTGTAATGCAGCAAGAGGTTTAAACACCATCCCATGCGTTCCTCTTTTTGGTGGTCGGTCAACATCGGGGGTACCCACTGCGAACACACATTCCGATATTGCAGTTTCTTACGAACGACCTTTTGAATCGTCCTAATTGACACATCAAATTCTTTCGCTAGCGAACGTATGCTTCGACAACGGTTCATCTGTACTGCTGCATCAATTTTGGCGATGGTTTTTTTTTCTATTGCAACAATATGCGCTTGACCCGGCCGTCGAAGATCTGTCGTGAACTGACGGATTTCAAATTTACGCCCCTTATATTAAAATTCAAATGCCTAGTCTACATGGACAAGAAATCTGCCTCTTATTTTATGTTCAATTCTAATAGTCTAACCTATGATGAAAGGATGTATGGGAATCTCCGTGACGAAGAGGTCAAGCTGTATGCCTCGGGCTCCGAATGTTGTTGGTTCGATTCCTGGCCGCATCCTTCGGTTTACGGGTGCATTTTTTTCGGACACTTCTGAGGGTCGTCGCTGGAGCTACGTAGTTCGTGCTTTGTGTGATGCTTTCTGCGCCGCGGAAAGATACTGAGCCATATGGGATGAAAACCCGGTGCAGTGAAGTCGACCCTGTCGACTTTTAAGCGACTTTAAGCGAAAGAATGTTAACTTCTGATTCTATGTTAAAATAGTAACGCCTAGTCTGTAATGAAAAGATATATACTTCTAATTTAGGTTCTCGTCTAGTACAGATCGAGGACATATAAATCTCAAAATCTATACATCTCAAACTCTATGTACAAGTACAAATGTCTAATCCTCAAAGAAACGAAATCAATATCTAATTTTAAGTTTGTCTAAGAGTCGAGTCTATAACGAAAGCAAGGAAACCTCCAATTTTATTATTAAATCTTGTACTTGACTCTATTGTGACCGGATGTTTATACAAAAATTCCCTGTTCACAAAAGACATCTAACGTCCAGAATAACCAGACAGTGTAATCTCACGACCATCTCCCCAAATATACTCCACGACAAGATGATCCTGTTACAACAAACCTAACTGACTATATTCCATTTTTGAAAATGCCTCTGCCACAAATGAATTTGTCATCGCAAATAAACGTGAAATTCCTTCCATTGTCAACCCGCCATATTTCATAGTTTGTCAGCAATCATAAAGCATTTAATGTAAAATGCTTGTCTGCCCTTAGCTTCCATTAAGTAACGTTTTCATTAGCCTAGGGGGAAACTGGCTTATCTTCCTTGCTTTCTCTTGCAGACACGCTCCCAAAGACAATTACGTTATGTTTTACATTTCTTCTTCGTTCAACATTTTCTATTCCTACTTCTTGTTTTGCAAATTAATCCATTCCTTTCCTCCACGCCTTATTTTTCATTTTGATTTCTTGTTGAAGTATTTCTTCCTAATGACATCTTGTTTTTGGACCTTCCCATTTAATCTAATTACTTCTCTTATCCTTTCGTTTTTTCAGGTTCATTATTTCTTCAGATCGTATAGTGCTTTTTGAGCTTTCCAACTCTCCTTGATTTCTAGCTATATAAAGGTTCACACGTTGATTACGCCTTGAATTTGGCATTTTATTTATTGTGGATATCAATATATAGTTTCTTACGTAACTTCTGTCCCGAGTGATGCAGTGTATTTTATTTATAAAAGATTTAGAGACATATATACTGTTTTGTTTTCCAAATTCCATTATCTTAATATATTGAACGTGTATTATTTTGCCTGCTATTTGTCTGTCTGTCTATCTATCTATCTATCTTTTCTTCGCTCGCTCGTTATGAACTCAAGTGTAGTCCATATACGCTACTTTTAGTAGCAATGGCCTGATTTTTGGGTGTGGATTAGCTTTCCCTATTAACAGTGTCTCTCGCCATCAGGCGAACCCACTCCGACTTCAGAGGTACTTGTAATTTACGTCCACAAGTCAAAGAAGAGAAGTCACAATTTTAATCCAACAGTCCGGTGCAGAAGTTGAACCCGTTACCTCGGCATCAGCGCACAATGGTTCCAGTCATGCAGAGATAGAGATAAAGAGAGAAAGAGAGAAAGCCAGAGAGAGAAAGAGAGAGGCACACACACACACACACACACACACATACACACACACACACACCACACACACACACACACACACAGAGTGTGTCAGAGACAAAAAAAAGAGCTGGTGAAATTTGAATAAACTATGACCAATACTAACAAGGTGTTTGATAAATACATTTCACAAAATATATAGAAGAGCAAATTTATTTTACAAAAGATATAGAACAGCAAATTCATTTTACAAAATACATAAAACAACAAACTCATTTTACAAAATATACCATCATCATCAAGTGCCGTGCCGACTGGCGTAGGCGTTCATGACTCTCCACAATACAAAATATACAGAAGAGCAAATTCATTTCACAAAATATATGGAACAACAGAAAAATCATTTCACAAACTATATAGAACAACAGTAAAATATGTAAAACAACAAATACATTTTACAAAATATATATTTCATTTTTATTCTTCTCATTCCGTCCTTGTGCCTTAATGTTGTCACCGGAGGATCTTTTTCGTGACTATATGTTGTGTTTTGTTTATGTATTTATTTGCTAATGAAGGCTAGTCGCCGCAAGGGTCTGTATGTGTCGTAATCCTGTTCTCTACAGTTTTTTTGTTTTTTTTACTTTGTGTTATTTTATTTTGTTTGCATTTCCACAGCTTTACCTCAGTTCCACCAAATTTTATTCATATTTTACAAAATATATAGAACAACAAATGCATTTTACAAAATATCCAGAACAACAAATACATTTTACAAAATATATCCTGAACTAGGGAGAAATTGTTAGACTCCCTTCGTCAAGGGGTTTCCGAGAACAATAGCACCGAAGTATGAAAACAAAGCTTTCTAAATAACTTACAACAGACAACTTCTTTCCAAATGTCCGAACTACAGGTGAAAACGAACGAACGAACAAACAATCTTTATTTTTAAAGGGTTAATTGGTCACACAGAGCTGTGTAACATTGTGCTCTTCTTATCTCTCTCTTTTTATGCATTATTTCTTCCATGTATCATTTACAAGGTTAACCGGGAACACCAACAACAATAATATCAATACATGCATTATAAAGGCATGGGAAATGTGTAAAAATCATTAGTATATGATTCAATAAATTTTATGATTGATGTGGCAATTGTTATTAGCTTATAGTTATTATGAAACGTAATTCAAGGTTGTTATTTGTCCAGTAATAGACAGATACCCGTATACACGTCCTTCAATACCGGTTCTATGTCACAGCTTATGTTTATCGAACCTACACAACATTCTATTATATTTACTAACAGTTGTATGCCCATTGCAAGACGGTATCATCAACTCCAAACCCAGGTTAACTTAGTAGACAATTTTACGTTCAGTAGTTTGCGATATCTTTTTGAACTAATAATCAACGTTGAAGTACAACTGGCCGTTGAAGGGAATGAACCCCGTACCCCGCCATCAGCGCATATTTTTTTTTCGCGTTTCCATCCTTTTTCAGGATATTGCGGTCAACACCAGCATCTTTCAGCTTGTGGTCCTAATATAAATCCATCCACGCATCCATCCATCTGTCCACCCACACATACACTCATTTATCCATTCACAACCTATTATAGGTTGATTCCTAGGCTAGATTATGCTCATCAGCACGCCACGACTTTCTGAGCGACCGGCTCCATACTCTCATAAGTCACTTTTGCGATTCGAACCACTGCTAATTCTCGTCGCGTCACGTGACGAGAGTATTCGGGGTTAGCGGAGAAAGTTGCTAACTCCTCGGCCATGGAGCCGGCCATCAGCGCATATTAATCACCATAAATCATCCTATCAAGTAAATGACGCATTGTCACGCGAATGTGAGTATTTGGTACACGATTAAAGGACCATGTTGTCACGCGAATGTGCGTATTTAGTACACGATTAAAGGACCATATTGTCACGCGAATATGCGTATTTGGTACATGATTAAAGGACAATATTGTCACGCGTTTATTAGTATTGCGCATATGATGCTACGCCCATATTTTCATATACCAATCGGTGATCAAGGGGGAGATGTGGTCAATATCACACCTCCTTCATTTTCCAAGATATTTCCTGGTACCTGTGGGGAGCCTGGGAGCGCAGGTTAAACAGTTGCCTCGGTACGAATTTGAATCTATGACCATGGAGCCGGGGGGTAGTTTAGGCCCGAATTT
>JACEFZ010020299.1:0-170000 GCA_014155875.1 Cepaea nemoralis
GCCAGTCAATACTGTACATCTGCATATCTAATTTTATTGATTTTTCGTCCCCCAATGTGTTCCATTTTTCTTCTACATTCCTGAAAATATTTTCACTGTATAAGGAAAAAAGATCTTGAGACATTACACATCCCTGCCTAACACCTCTCTTAATAAGTTGATATTGTCCCACTTCACTAGTCGTTAGTTAGTTAGTCGTTAGTCGCGGTTCCAACTTCACAGCAACGGATCATCACCATTATGCTCTGTTCCTGTGCCAGTGAATATCACACAAAATGCTCCATACTGCCCAATGTGAAAAGTAGAAAAGACAGGAGTCTCGACAAACAACAGCCCGCACAGATACACTGTGCATAATGCCGCCGCCAGAATGTCAACACACCAGTCCCCCATGAAACACCCAGTTCATCTCTGATGGAATCAGCAGTCATTTTCCCATCTGGATCTTTCCTAGATGTTCACCCACACAGTCCACGAAAATACAGTTCATCATCAATGGCTGTGGCAGTCAACCAGAAGCCCAGCAGCCACGCATTTCTGCATAAGGAAAAAACCAGTCAACTCTGGGACATAGCCAGCTGCCATTGCTCCGAACATGCAGTCACGTTCCAAAACGCCTCGGGCAGATTCAAAAGCATTTCACACGAAACTCACAGCTCAGTGTCGCGCCACGCACTCACTCAGTAGCAGGGCGACGGAACCATCACGCCTCCTTAGTCGCCTCTTACGACATGCGTGGTAGGCAACAGTGTTACTATTCTTTGCTTCCCTTATGGGTCCCGGCAACAAACGGGACCAATTATTTCCACTTCATTATCAATCCTTATGGCAGCTTGTTGTTTCCAATATATGTGTTTCATAAGTCTAATGTATTTCCCAATGAATTTGTAGATGTGCAAGCCTATCCACCATGTTGACATGTCTAACTCTATCAAAAGCCTTTGTGTAGTCAATAAAGCAAAGGTGTATATCTTTGTTTACTTCTATAGAACGTTCAATAACTGTTCGCAGCATATACACAGCATTTACTGTATCCTTTCCTTCTACAAACCCACATTATTCTTCCCCTATTTCAGGTTGTATTTTCTTCCTCACTCTTTGCATGATAATTCGTAGCAAAATCTTTATGATGTGGCTCATTATACTAATTATTCTATGTTGATCACATTCCAGGATTCCTGATTTCTTTGGGATTGCAATAAATACACAATTCAGAAGGTATATCAACAGTATCATATAATGTGTTCAGCAGTCTGGTGACTTGATCTAGTCCAAATTCTTCTAAAGCTTTAATCATTTCTGTTGTGATGTTATCTGCACTGGGAGGAGGGGGGGGGGGGGGGCCTTGCCAGCTTTCATATGCTTAAGAACATTTCGAACCTCCATCTTCAAAATAAATTTTTAAAAAAAGTCGCTTAAAAGTCGACAGGGTCGACTTCATTGCACCGGGTTTTATCCCATATGGCTCGGTCTCTTTCCGCAGCGCGGAAAGCGTCGCACAAAGCACGAACTCCGTGGCTCTAGCGACGACCCACAGGAGTCTCCGAAAAATTTAACTCGTGAACCGAAGGGCGCGGCACGGAATCGAACCCACAGCCTTCGGAGCCCGAGTTAAACGGCTTGACCACTTTGCCACGAAGACTCCCTACCTCATCTTCAAAATTGGCGGCCCTTCATTATTAATTCTAATGTCATACGGTTCCTCGGTGTAATAATAATAATAATAATAATAATAATAATAATAATAATAAGAAGAAGAAGAAGAAGAAGAAGAAGAAGAAGAAGAAGAAGAAGAAGAAGAAGAAGAAGAAGAAGAAGAAGAAGGAGAAGAAGAAGAAGAAGAAGAAGAAGAAGAAGAAGAAGAAGAAGAAGAAGAAGAAGAAGAAGAAGAAGAAGAAGAAGAAGAAGAAGAAGAAGAAGAAGTAGAAGAAGAAGTAGAAGAAGAAGAAGAAGAAGAAGAAGAAGAAGAAGAAGAAGAAGAAGAAGAAGAAGAAGAAGAAGAAGAAGAAGAAGAAGAAGAAGAAGAAGAAGAAGAAGAGGAGAGAAGAAGAAGAAGGAAGAAGAAGAAGAAGAAGAAGAAGAAGAAGAAGAAGAAGAAGAAGAAGAAGAAAAAGAAGAAAAAGAAGAAGAGGAGGAGGAGGAGGAAGAGGAGGAAGAAAAAGAGAAGAAGAAGATCAGAGAATAAACAAAATATATGATCCATTACTAGCAGGTAACATTGTTCCCCGATTAATCCTATCATAAAAAGGAAGATCTGCTTGGCTTTAACATGGCAGTGTAGCTATATCAGCTTACCTTACTTTAATAATTATCAACTTACCTTACTTTAGTGGATACCAGCTTACCTTACTATAAAAAGCAAAGCACAAGAGGGGTGGCCAAACAAGAACACTACGCAGGAAGCCAAAGAAGATTGATAAAACAACACAGAACTAGTGTCGTTAGCCGCTACACACTGCTGGATTTGCTGAGTAGGGAATCCGAGCACTTATGAACTGAATGGTTCGATGTGCAATAAGGATGATCTGTCGACTAACTAACTAACTAACTAACTAACTAACTAACTAACTAACTGACTGACTGACTGACTGACTGACTAACTAACTAACTAACTAAACTAAACTAAACTAAACTAACTAACTAACTAACTAACTAACTAAACTAACTAACTATCTAACTAACTGACCGACTGACTGACTGACTGACTGAATGACTGACTGACTGACTACTGACCTACCTACCTATAGTAGATGTCGGATTACCCTACCTTAATGGATGTCGGATTACCTTACTTTAATGGATGTCGGATTACCTTACTTAAATGGATGTCGGATTACCTTACTTAAATGGATGTCGGATTACCTTACTTTAGTGAATGTAAGCCTACCTAACTTTAGTGGATGTTAGTTTGCCTTACCTTAGTGTATGTCAGATTACCTTACTTTAGTGGATGTCAATTTACCTTACTTTAGTGAATGTAAGCTTACCTTACTTTAGTGGAGTTCAAACTACAGTCCTGTTGGTAAAATAACCACAGCCTAATGAGCAGCAGCAATGTGACAGATTAACAGCGCTCATTTGTCCATCGATAGACGCAACACTGATACCACCTTCCCATAACAATCAATCTGCGTAACA
The DNA here is from genome assembly GCA_014155875.1 of Cepaea nemoralis. Taxonomy (NCBI): domain Eukaryota; kingdom Metazoa; phylum Mollusca; class Gastropoda; order Stylommatophora; family Helicidae; genus Cepaea; species Cepaea nemoralis. Next base: position 3,139 of record JACEFZ010020299.1, read on the forward strand.
GCATGTTGATAATAGTATTTTGGGCTGATTTATTGAGCACACTGAGATTGAATAATATGATATCTGGCGTGTCCGTATCTTTAGTGTTCATTATAAAGGTGATTATTACGCACAGACGCATGGATCAGAATCATAAACTGCAAAAAAGAACTATTATTTCTTATATATAGTTCATATTGTACAACATCCCTTGTTATATTTACCCACAGCGTTCTGTCTCACGTTTTCCTAAACATTTCCGATTAAGATATTTTCCACGATACAAGTGCATAAAATGGCTATTTATATATATATATATATATATATATATATATATATATATATATATATATATATATATATATATATATATATATATATATATATATACTAGCTGCCCGGCCCGGCTTCGCCCAGGCTCTGGCGGGGATCTATATATGTATCTATGTATCTATCTATGTATCTATGTATCTATCTATGTATCTATGTATGTATGTATCTATCTATCTATCTATCTATCTATCTATCTATCTATCTATCTATCTATCTATCTATCTATCTATCTATCTATCTATCTATCTGTCTGTCTGTCTGTCTGTCTGCTTGTCTGTCTGTCTGTCTGTCTGACCCGGCCCGGCTTCGCCCAGCTCCTGGTGGGGAGCATCTCATTTAATTCATATAAGTAGTCATATAAGCTCCCGTTCCCGACTATCTATCTGTCTGTCTGTCTGTCTATCTGTCTGTCTGACCCGGCCCGGCTTCGCCCAGACCCTGATGGGGAGCAAATAATTTAATTCATATAAGTAGTCATATAAGCTCCCATTCCCGACTATCTGTCTGTCTGTCTGTCTGTCCGACCCGGCTCGACTTCGCCCAGGCCCTGGTGGGGAGCATCTCATTTAATTCATATAAGTAGTCATATAAGCTCCCGTTCCCGATCGATCTATCTATCTGTCTGTCTGTCTGTCTGTTTGTCGTGTCTGTCTCTGTCTTTCTGTCTGTCTGTCTGTCTGTCTGTCTATGTATGTATGTTCGGCCCGCACATAACAACAAAATATAGATAGAATAGAAGAATAGATAGAAAATATGATTGGAAGAGATCTATCTAAAGTAAACTTGGCTCCCGTTCCCGACTATCTGTCTGTCAGTCTGTCTATCTGTCTGTCTATCTGTCTGTCTGACCTGGCCCGGCTGCACCCAGTCCCTGGTGGGGAGCATCTCATTTAATTCATCGTCAATCAACTCATTTAATCTATAGCCAGGGGACTTAACTTAAGATATAACAATGCTACTAAAAGTTATATCCCTTTTTATATATATTTTTATATTTTCTTATGTTCAGTCATGTAATTACAAAATTAAATTTTAGGAAGGTAATAGCTGATAGCTGATAGATAAAACTATGACAGTTGGTTGCACAGGAATGAAAGGAAAACGTGTAGAAAATTTCATCTCAATCGGTTGGACCGTTCGCGAACGCATAAAGGACGGACATACATACATACATATATACAACGATTTATATATATATATCTTACAGGAAGTTGCAGTCAACATCAGCATTTTTCAGCTGCTATTGATGTTCTAGGCAAGAATACGCTCAGTAGTTTGCCATTGCTTTCTGAGCGACCGGCTCACATACCCCGTAAGTTACCAATGCGGCGAGAACCGCCACCGATTCTCGCGCAGGTTACGTTACTCACGAGAATATACGGGATTACAGAGAAAGACGTTAACCCCTGTTATAGACTTGTATATAATGGGCGGTCATTTGGCATCCGTTCGTGTCACACCGCGCGTAATTGCGTACGTTGAACATGATCATGTCATAGTCATGTGATAAGTACTGACCAATGAATAAAAGAGCACGGGCTTATCGTCATCCTATGATGCATGTGCTCTGTTTCTGACCGTTGAGAAAATGGCTGGGTTGATCTAAACTCCGTCCAAAGAAGCTCAAAGAGCGGTGATTTCACTTTCTTTCATGTGAAGGATGTCGACCAGTGGACATTCATCGAAGAATGCAGGCAGCGTACGGTAACAAATGTGTGTCGAAGACAACAGTGACAGACTGGGCACGAATGTTTCAGAAAGGGCGTCAGTTCACAACAGATCTTCGACGGCCGGGTCAAGCGCATGTTGTTGCAACAGAAAAAAACCATCACCAAAATTGATGCAGCAGTACAGATGAACCGTTGTCGAAGCATACGTTCGCTAGCGAAAGAATTTGATGTGTCAATTGGGACACTCCAAAAGGTCGTTCGTAAGAAACTGCAATATAGGAAGGTGCGTTCACAGTGGGTACCACGGACGTTGACCGACCACTAAAAAGAGGGACGTATGGGATGGTGTTTGAACCAATTGCTGCATTACAGAGTGGAGGGTGATGCATTTCTCTTCCGCATAGTGGCAGGTGATGAATCATGGTGTCACCACTTTGAGCTGAGCAGCAAAAGAGAGAGCACGCAATGGAAGCATACTGGATCACCAAAAGCCAAAAAATCCAAGTTACAGGTTTCCGCTGGTAAGGTTATGCTGAGCGCATTTTTTGACCATGAAGGGCTATTGTTGGCCGACTTTAAAGAACCTGGTGTCAACATCAACTCTACCCACTACTAACAAACACTAGATAAGCTGCAAAAAGCCATCAAGAATAAACAACCCGGCATGCTTTCTCGCGTTGTGACTTTGTTGCACGATAATGCTCGTCCGCGTGTCGCAAAGATTGTGCAGGAAGCATTAGCAAGGAAGAAGTGGGAAATTCTGCAACATCCAGCCTATAGTCCTGATTTGTTACCATGCGTTTTTCATTTGTTCAGACCTAAACACACTTGGTTCAGTGAGCAACCACAACCCTCTAAAAAAGCTCTCAAGAGGCAACGATTTCACACAGGTGCAGACGTAGTTAACGTGGTAAACACTTAGTTCAGTGAGCAACCACAACCCTCTCTTGCGGACGGCATTCGCCGCCTACCTGTGCAATGCGATGCTTGCCTGAATGCCTACTGTGACTTCTTCTGACCAACCTATGGTGTATAATTCATTCAAAATAAATGCTTTCTTTAATTCTACCACACCTGTTAATGTTTCTTTCATGATTTTGTAATAAAGCCTTTGGAACGGGATATATATATATATATATATATATATATATATATATATATATATATATATATATATATATATATATATATATATATATATATATATATATATATATATATGGGCCATGATATAATGTTGTTGGTTCCGAAGTCCAACTGCCACATCTCGCATATCCTATTACAGGACATCGCTGTCTGTCACGAATTGGCAGCCTTTACTTCCCAGAACAATTTTCGGTCCACTTTTGATGGGCCATGTAGAGGATCAACAGACGAACAAAACCGTTTTCTCTATATTCAAGGCTATACTGTCTTGACGTAAGCTTGCAAAACCTGCAAGTAAACAAACCACCAGGAATGGCTTTCTATTTGGGAAGTTAATTTGACACCAGTACCGGTCACCCCCAGAGGTTATCAATCCAGCCAGACTGGAGGGCAGACTCAGGGGACTGAATAGTAATTAAAACCAACCAGGCATGACGCAAGCAAACCTGGTTTACCAACAGAGTTGTAAACTGGCTGTTGACCATGAGAACCTAATTGTTCCCTTGACATGACACCTGATAAGAATAGCTAGGAAATCGCCCAACCGCGATGGCTGACCCCATCTGGTAGAGACTAGAGGCGCAAGGTGTGAAATCACTGATAAGACTCAGTGGGCTAATAATTGTCAGACCCACAGGTGTGAAGGCTAGTGTGCATGCAGGAAGAATTTTTATGACTGGACAGACTTGGAGTTAATTGCAATTAACGTCAGGAGGAGATAAGAAGAATTTATGAATGGAATTCCTGGGAGATAAGTGTCTACTGCTAGGCTAGGTATAAAAACCCCTGCTAGACTTTTCCCCTTTAGATTAAGTCTGACTTCAGAACAGGTAGGAACTATCTCAATGTCTGTAGTCATACGCATGATTATTATGTTAGATTTCACTACAAAAGTTATTTCTTAGTTACTGATTTTCAGTCTATATCTGATCTAGGTTATTGCAAGAACTATCATTGTCATAGATTACTTGAGTGTTCTTTCTAAGTTCTGTGTTCAATATCATATTGCTTTAAAGTGTTATTCTTCTGAGAAATAGAGCCTTATGTGAGACAGATCTTGTCTGGGTATACTTTTAGGTGTCTTGGTAGATGCTTGTCATTTCTTTGTACACTATCCTAGTTGCTTTTTGGTGTGTGCATTTGTTGTACAGAATATAGTCAACTGACTATTTATTTAATTCTTACAACAGCAGTAACTAAGTGGTAACTTCAATTAGACTTGTTGTATATCTCATTTTGTAGCTATACAATATTAGTACTCATTAATAATGCCTGATGCTATTATGTTGAGTATCATTAGATGTCCATCTTGAAGTAATATAATGTTTACGGATATGTTGGATGTATGTATGTGTAATTTCATAAACTAACTAGTGCATTATGCTATGATGTTAAAGTATCATAATATGTCTAGTTTAATCAATATGTTTATGTGTATTGGATGTTTGATATATTGATTTGTCATATGCAAACCTACCAATATGAAGTGTTATGCTATTGTCTGCGCATTGGCACATTGGCCAATGATTGTGTTGGAAGCAGAGGTGTAATGGTACAGACATTACCCACAATTGGTATATAGGGTATATGGTGCTAAACTTTCTCAGTGTATTGTGGGCGTGCGTCCACGGTAATGCATGGAAACCTGGCACAGCTACTGGTCACGGCTTGCAAGCCCGGATGATCAGGCATTGTTATAATACCCTTACCGACCCTGTGAGCTGCTAACTCAACTTTGGACGGAGTGGCTGTACGACACAGAATTTCTGTATTAGCGACATGGACATGGGGCGGCAGAAATGTAATCATTACAGGCGTATGAGACAATTGAAAAGCCCGTCCCAGACTAAAGACAGTAGGGAGAAGGAGGAGGGAGAACGCTGTAGAGCTGGAAGATAAACTTGGCCAGACTGGTCATTGTATATGTTTGTGTTATGATATGTTTTAATTAGGATTGCGCTGATGTAGAATTAGATATAACACATTCTCGACTTTCTTTCAAGCTCTCACAAGGAGCACCTATGTTGTAGATCTCAAGGACGAGTGAAGACTAGGTCGTGTCAGGACTGACCAGATTCGTCAGAATACCGGCAAGCTGTTTCTTTTGTGTGTCTACTGGAGAGTGGGGATCTGGACCACAGATCCAGATAGATCGAGTAACAAGTAAAGTTACGTAATGTTTGTCATCAATATCAATATGTATATGATTTCATCATCCTCATATTGACAATCATCCTATGTCTATTGTTATGATTAGCAAATAAATGTTGTAGTATTGTAACTCATAGTTCTGTCATTATATTTTTTCCAATTGTGCATACGTGTTGTTGTGTACATTGGTGGGGGTTCACTTACACACCAAGGAAAGGAGCAGTCAGGGAGAAAAACCTGTACTAGGATAGTTGTCTTTAAACTTTAATTCAGACTTAAAAATCTATCTTAGCTAACCTTCTCTTTCCTAGTCCTTGGCGAATATTCAGCACAGTTCATTTCAATTTTGTAACGAGCCACTTGGAGCTGTACGTTGGATATTCAGGGCTTAATCTGTAGTTCAGCCATATAGATTTTGTCCCTAGTCAGTTTCTGACTATTTAGGTTTGCTCGCCAGTGAATAATATTTTCATCTAGCCGGTGGGGCACCCCGACTTATGACACTGTCAATACCAGCATTTTGATATTACGAACACTAATAGAACGGTCAATAGAGAAACAGAAAGACATCTACTTGTGCTTCATAGATTATACTAAGGCATTTGATAAACTAAAACATAATGAACTGATTAAAATGTTGGATGATATCAACATTGATGGAAAAGATTTAAGAATAATAAAGAATATTTACTGGAACCAAGTAACAGCAATTAAAATGGGAAATAAAGAGGGTAGTAACGAACACATAAAGCTAGGGGTACGACAGGGGTGTGTCTTGTCACCGGATCTCTTCTCCCTCTATAGCGAAGTAATAATGAGAGAGATCAAAGTGATGCCAGGAATACTAATAGAAGGTTATAATATAAACAATGTACGCTACACAGATAACACAATATTGGTGGCGGATAATTCAACAGACCTACAACAATTGTTTGACATTGTAGTAACAGAGAGTGCACAGAAAGGACTCCCCTTGAGTATCAAGAAAACAGTAACAATGGTGATATCAAAGAAAATGGCCAGAATGTGACATAGAAATAGAAGGGAAAATCTTAACCAAGTGGATAATTTTAAATACCTAGGGGCAATTTTAACATCAGAAGGAAGATGTACAGCCGATATTAAGAGCAGAATTTAGTAGGCCTCTTTCAGTACTGAAGGACTATGGAGTTGTGCTGCTAGGGAGGTTCCTGACAGCACCGCTGGTGACTGTATAGTCACATGCGAGAGTGACAATCTCTGTCACAGTTTCCGCATCTGTAAGACGAGGCAAGTCCCACAGTAAGTGACTGCGTTTTGAGCCTGTGCCGCTTATCCTCAATTTGTTGGATCAGATTGCGCTCAAAGAGCACCAGTCCGTTTCGTACATCTCTTCTCCAGGAACATCTGTCTTTTGCAACTCTTTCCCACGTGTCTGGATCTATTCCAAGGGTTTTCATATCTTATTTACACACATCCCTATATCGCAATTGGGGTCTTCCGGTTGGTCTCCTTCCTGTGGCTAGTTCTCCGTATAGGAGATCTTTGGGAATACGTTCAGTCCTCCATTCGAGATAGGTGGCCCAGCCACCGGAGGCGTCTCTGCTTGAGGAGGGTGTGCACTGTGGTAATATCTGCTCGTTCAAGCACCTGTTTGTTTGTTATGTGGTCTTTCCATGTTATGACCAGGATACGTCTCAGACATCCCATGTGGAAGGAATTCAACTTCCTATCCTGTCTTGCGTACAGGGTCCAGGATTCAGACCCATAGAGCAGTGTGCTAACAACACAAGCTTTATATACTTGAACTTTTGTACGCTCTGTTAGTCTATTATTCTCCCAAACTCTTTCAGTTAGCCTGGAAAATGTTTTGGCTGCCTTTCCAATGCGTCTGTCGATTTCTGTCTCTAATGAAAGATTATCTGATATTGTCGACCCCAAATATACAAACTTGTGGACGACCTTCAATTCATAATTAGAAATTTTGATTGACGGAGGCGTACCAGCATCTTATTTCACCACCTGTGTTTTATTTAGGCTGATAGTGAGCCCAAAGTCTTTGTAGGCAGCTGCAAAACGATCTATGGGCCGTTGGAGATCTTATGCTGTATGAGTAGTCAGTGCTGCATCATCTGCAAAAAGTAATTCTCTTATGCATCGTGATCTTATTTTGGTCTTTGCTTTGAGTCTTGATGGGTTAAAAAGTTTGCCATCATATCTTGTATGGAGGTATATGCCTTCAGTGGCAGTCCCAAATGCCTGCCTTAAGAGAACGGCGAAGAAGATACCAAAAAGTGTAGGAGCAAGAACGCAGCCCTGCTTTACTCCACTGCTGATGCTGAATGACTGGCATGTTGAGCGTCAAATAAAATGGTTCCCTGCATGTTTTCGTGAAATGATTTCATGAGACTAAGAAGGGTGGGCGGACATCCTATCTTTTCAAGGACCTTAAAAAGGCCGTTTCTGCTCACGAGGTCAAATGCCTTTGTGAGGTCGATGAAGGCAATACATAATGGCTTCCTCTGTTCTCTGCACTTCTCTTGGAGCTGCCGGAGTGAGAAAATCATATCGATGGTGCACCTGTTGGATCTAAATTCGCACTGCGATTCAGGGTAGATTCTTTCATCAAGAACGCGTAGCCTTTTAAGGATTACTCGAGCAAAAATCTTGCCTGTAACGCTGAGTAGGGAAATGCCGCGATAGTTGTTGCAGTCCCTTCTGTCGCCTTTGTTTTTATAAATGGTAACGATGTTTGCGTCTTTCATATCTTGTGGTACTGATTTTTCTTTCCAGCAGAGCTGAAATATTGCATACAGTTCTGGGATGACTGTTTCTTTGCTACATTTTAAAATTTCAGGTGGAATACTATCTTTTCCTGGTGCCTTGCCGGATTTGAGAATGTATAGAGCTTCGCTGATTTCTGTGAGGCATGGTTAGTTATCCAGGGTCATGCATGGTGGACATGCTGATCGATGACTTCCAGAGCTTCTTCTCCGACAGTGTTCTCCACCGAGTATAACTCTGAGTAGTGTTCTACCCAGTGATCCATTTGTTTCGCTCGATATTTTATGATTACACCCTCTGTTGATCGTAAAGGGGCCATCTTTTTGATGGACCGACAGCTTGCTTGATGCCCTCGTACATTCCTCTTATATTTCCAGTGTCTTCACAAGTTTGAATTTGAGTAGAGAGCTGTAGCCAGTGCCTGTTTGCACATTTTCTTGCCATCTGTTGTACTCCATTTCTGGCCGTTCGCAATGTCTGCAATGTTTTCTCTGAAGGTGATGTTTTATACACTGAGAATGCATGTCTCTTTATCTCCAAGACTGGGAGCATCTCTTCAGAGTGTGCTTCAAACCAGTCGGTTGACTTAGTTTGCTTCTTGCCAAATGTTGATAGTGCTGTATTGTAGATGGTGTCGCGAAAATGACTCCATCTCTCGGTGACAGTTCCGTTTGTGGGGCCAGGCAGAGTCTCCGCTAGAGCCTGGGTGAATTTGTTGACCTTCTCTTTGTTTTGGGTGCCGCTGGTGTCAATGCGTGGTCTTCCTTCTGTTCTGCTTCTGTAGATTCTCTTGGGCTTTATCTTCACCTTGCTGGAGACGAGTGAATGGTCGGTGTCGCAGTCAGAACTATAATAGTTGCGAGTCAGCCGTACATTGCGGAGATTGCTGCGTTTAGTAAGCACCAGGTCGAGTTGGTGCCAGTTCTTTGATCTGGGGTGCCTCCATGACATCCTTGTGTTGAGGTTTCGTGTCAAAGAAGGTGTTGATTGCGATGGCTGCAGAATTCCAAGAGACGCTGTCCATTGTCATTGATCGTCCCAACGCCAAACTGTCCTAGACATGAAGGCCAAGATTTGCGGTCGGAGCCAACTCTGGCATTGAAATCCCCCAGGATAAAAAGATGTTGTTTCTCTGGTGTTCCACTGACTTCTTTGCTCAGGTCGTCATAAAACTTGTCTTTAGATTCTGATGCTGCAGTTAGTGTTGGGGCGTAAACGCTTATAATACAAACTGGGCCTGCCTCTGTCTGGAGTTGGAGCTTCAGTATTCTTTCAGTGCCATCACTTGGTGGTGTGATGGAATTAAGCAGCTTGTTTCTGATAGCGAAGCCAACTCCAAGCTCCATGGTCTCTCCGCACGGCTTGCCATGCCAGTAGAAAGTGAAGTCCCTCTCCTTGATGTTTCCATACTCTTGGAGTCTGGTCTCTTGCAGGGCAACAATGTCTATACCCAATCTGAGTAGTTCGTTGTTTATCACTGCAGTTTTACGGGCATCCACAATCTCGGTTAGATCGTCTGCGATGCCAGGGGTCATAGTTCTTATGTTCCATGTTCCCAGCCTTAAGGCCGGTTGTTTTGTTTTTGTCTTGTTGCTAGGTGTATAGATTGCGGTCCATGTGTCTGGATTTTCCCCCTAAGCTCCAAACACCCTCAGGAGCAGATGAACCGTGGCGAGACAGCACCTTATTGACTGGGGTACTGCCCAGCTTAGGCGGGCGGTAGCTGTCTAGTGAGATACGATGATATCTCCCACCGTCGGAAGCAGTCACTGGCGCCTTGCTCTACGCCAATCGAGCATTAAGACTTATAACCGGCAAATGTTGCTTCCCGTGTTGTGTCACCGCTTTACGCGGTGCTGAAGTGACCTCTTCAGGGCACAAGCCTGGGCAATGGAAATGGGAGAACCAGCTGTTGCCCAGTAGCAAGTTCCCCCTCTCCACGTCGCCGATGTTGACCAAGGGAAAGGCAGTAGCCAATGCAACTTGGCATCGATGCCGTCGCAGGAGTTGCCAGAACTATATTGTTTACAACATGGAACTGCCTTAGGGACTCCATCTCCGGATTTGTCCTCAGGGTTTACTCCCGAAGCCTTTCCCCATTTACTCCACCTTGCCAAAGGTGTCCCGTAGGCGAGCGGAGGGAAGGAGGCAGCTTACTTCTCCTTTGATAGGAGGTACCTCTACCCGGCTACCCGGAAGAGCAGAATAGGGCAGGCAAAAGCAGCATTTCAGAAAATGAAGAGTATCTTATGCAATAAGTCACTATCATTGAATGTAAGAAAGAGAGTGCTGAAATGTTATATAGAACCGGTGTTGCTGTATGGCAGTGAATCTTGGAATTTAAATGAACAAATTAGGAAGAACTTTGAAGCAATTGAAATGTGGTTTTTGAGACGAATGTTGCGAATTCCCTGGATTGCCAAAGTAACTAACAACGATTGCCTGAAATAAGCTAATGAAACTAGAACACTATATACAACAATAAGAAAGAGACAAACAGCTTTCTTTGATCATGTGATGAGAAGAGAGGCATTGGAGAACATCGTGACAACTGGAAAGATCGAGGGGGAAGAGAAGCAGATGCAGACCAAGAGAAATGATGCTGGATGGGTTGAGACGGAGGCATGGAGAAATATCATCAGCAGAGTTGATCCAGAACACCAAAGACCGAGATAAGTGGAGAGCCATGAATACCCACGCCAGCTGGTAGCGAAGCTTGATTATAAGTTTGCCATTGCTTTCTGAACGACCGGCTCACATACCTTTCCGTAAGAAACCAACGCGACGCGATCCGCTGCTGAATCTTGCGTAGCTGTGTTTCGTACGTGGGCATAAGTGATTACGAACAGCGTCCTTAATCCTTTCTCCTGGGAGACCGGCATCTCATGTCATGTATAAATAATGTTTATTATCTTCCCCTGATATGAATATGTTCTTTACACGATGTTGCAACCAACCCCAGCATGATTGTCAAGGCAATGTTAGTTCAGTAGTTTCCATTGCTTTCTGAACAAGACGTCAGCGTTTGGGACCAACTTAATGCCGGTTTACTAATAAGCACTAACAAGTGCCTGTATTATCAAGTACTGTTTGGCAGATTTGTCAATGTAGACCCCGTGGAGAGAACCAGAACATGAATCAACGGGCCAGGGAAAGACAATGGCGTTGGATTGGACTTACACTGGGTAAACTAGATAACAGCATCAATATGAAGTGGGCGAGAACGTTTTTGAGTCTTGTGTCATGGCACGGAAGGGAGTCAACACACGAATTGAAGGCACATGATGATGATAATGATAATGTGTTTATTTATTAACTATACAAGGCAGTAGGCCTACTCCGAAGCGAAGGGGTTACGTACGCAGTTCGTAATCCCGCATACCGCGTTCGAAACACAGCTACGGGCGATTTGGCAGCAGACAGTCTTGCGTTGGGTTTTTATAAAATGGTATGGATGCCGGTCTTTCAGAAAGCAATGGCAAATTACTGAACGTAAACTTGCCCAGGAATCACGAACAGCCAAAAAATGCTTGGATTGACAGCTAAAAGGATATGCATTTTTTTTTTTAACAAGGCAGCAGGTTTGTGTCCCTCTTCGTCTGGTTCAATTTCTTGACCTGTCCGACGCGGGAGACCCAACCAGTAGCTGTACTACCGTCTGCATAGCTCTTGTGGTGACTAGAAGAGAGAAGCCCCTCTATCACTTCAAGGAGACTCGTCCTCAGAGAGGAGATCTCTTCATTGTCTTCTTAGTTTTTCACCCCTCCTCCCTCCCCTTCGTTCACAAACGGAAGCGGAAACGTCAACAAAATGCACAACTATGCGCATGCGCAGTGTCTATTTTGGTTTATGGTGGAAGTGTGCGGTGATTATAATATCACATTTACAATGATATAATTTTTGTCAGGTAAGACAATATAATGCATGAAGAAGAAAGACATTTCTAAATAAAAAACACATTACGAACTTTATATGGGTTCATGCTTATGATTGTATATGTCGTCCATAATGTAAAGCTTCGCATTCTCATACTTGGTTCATGTGTACGAATGTGTTACAGACAGTACGAGTACGTACACTTTCAAAATAAATAAATTCATCATGAAAGTTTCATTTGATTTTCAATTTTTGGTAGTCGAACTAAACTATCTGTGCTAAGATTTGTCGTCTTCTAGATATCATATGTCATATCTAATTTTTTTTATATGCACATTTTCATTTAAATGGTTTACATCTGCAATTTCATGCTGAAATCTTACCAGTTATCTTATGCTCTACTCATGCAATTTCTTCCTTTTCAAAAGGGAGACTTTATACATAGTGAAGTATGAATAAAGGAATACTTTATACATAGTGAAATATGAATAAAGGAATACTCTATACATAGTTGAAGTATGGCTGTTTAAATATCAAGAATAATTTTCCAGATTGGTATCCCCAATACAAATAATTGTAATTGTGTCCGGGAGTGTCCCAGGCTAGTTCAAGAATTGTTAACTTGCTTCTTTTTACTGTTTACAGGCATCCATCTTTGTTTACGTTACCGACCTACTATTTCCTACTATTTACGTCCTCATAATTCTGGTCCAAGCTGACAGTAATATGCGTCACCTCAGAAAGACATGATTAGGCAATTCAAACATCAGGCTTTCAACTGACTGAGACTGGCCTCATGAATTAACAAATAAACAAGGAAATGCTACACATATAAAGTGCAGGAAAACTTGGTATATGTGAAGCAGGTTGAAAAGAGAGAGGAGATAACAAATATAGATAACGAAGATAGTGTGAGAGACAGAGATATGAGAAAAATGTGTTGAAAGACATAAAAAAGTGATAAAGACAAGAAAGAGAGGGTGGGGAGGGAGATAGAGAAGGAGAGAGAGAGAAGAACTCGTGTTTGGGTGGCTAAGCGCTTTTCCCAAGACAACAAAAGTAGAGGACAGATAAGAACAGAAAGACAAGTGTGCAGGTTCTTGTGCAGCAAGGTAAAGACACAGGTAACCAACACCTAATACACAAAAACCCTAGGAAAGACTGTTTGTTGCCTAAAGCGAGATCATCATACTAGCATTGGTTGATACCAACTTATTTGTCCTTCATGTACCAGGTATCTGATATGTGGTTACTTCAGTGCACGCTCCAAAGAGTGGGACAGGTCGGGAGAGAACACACAGGGCACTGCTCTTGCTAAGGCGTCACTTGAGATGGATGTTGTCTGTCTAAATGATGGGACACCAACTAGGCAGGCAATGAGACCGGGGGACCCTGACACGGCCATCGACCTGGCACTTGTATCACAAGAGGTGGCATCAGATATAAAATGGAGTGTCCTTGGGGATTATAGAAGCGACCACCTACCCTGCTCTGTACTGATACCTAAGCCCAGTACAGTCAGGGCTCAAGAGGAAAGACCCAACTAACTTACACTCACTTAAACAACACAATTATAAATATAAAAAGTTTGCATATAACCCCACAAACCCAAAGAGACATAGGGACTTTCACCCAATTAATTGCTGAACAATTAAAAAAAAAATGGATGGATTACCAGTGTCCCTCGCCATCAGGAGAACCCTCCCTGACTTCAGAGGTACTTTTAGTTTACGTCCCCAAATCCCCAATATTATATGTTTTGTCATTTTATTGATTTTAGTGTTTAGTGAGAATCATGGTCATCACACTCCTGGCAGGTCCTTAGGTGTTGTGATTTCCTCCTTAACATCCTAGCCAGCATACTGCCAAGTAGTAGCGCAACTGAGATGATGCAAACAGATATTCGTGACAAAGTCGCGAAACAAAGTTTAGTAGAAACTAAGACCCTGACGTAGAAAACACAAGACATCAGAAGAATTGTCAACAACAGTCATTCAGATCAGACAGCTGGACAAGAGAGGCAGCACGTTGAAGTTATCTCGAACGTGGAAGATATTTACTGGCAGGACAACGTTTTCATGGCCAACACATATTGCAAGGGATGATGAGAATATTTATCAACGTTATATCTATGAGTACGAAATAATGGACAGATGTCAACATATCACAACGGAACTTAGGAAGTCACGGCAAGGTGAAATCTATCCTGATTGGGAATGAGAGAAGGACCGGGACATGAATTGATAGTTACTAGAGTCTAGCACCTTCAGCGATGTATATTATTATATATTATTGTAATTACCGTCCCGTCTGGCAATTACAGGCCCGGTAAACATATCTTGTCATATTTTTTATTAATCTTCTGGAGATTGCAACAGACTTGTTGTCGGCAAATAAATTATGCCTTCAATTACATGAATGCCGGCCTTCAAGTTTTATTGCCGTTACTGTTACACGCTTCTGGATTTGTTGGGAATTGTGTCACTTCCTGGACTTTAATGTTGCCGATTTAGATTTGAATTCTGTTACAACACGTCTCAGCACATACTGCATATAATCGCACCAGTTCTGTGTTGGTTAACCAAATAGTAAAGTATGTGACACACAAAAAGAAGAAAAAACTAATTTGCCAGAATAGTCAGCTTTAATGAAAAATAAATACAAATTAAACTGAGATCATAAGTTGAGGTTCTAGTTCATGTTAAAAAAGTTAGTTGCATATCCTTTACAGGACATCGCAGTCAGCCGCAGCATGTTTTGGCTGTTTGTGATTCTTGGGCAAGTTTTATGTTCTGTAGTTTGCCATTGATTTCTGAACAACTGGCTCTCATACCATTGTATGGAAATACCAACGTAAGATGGTCTGCTTCCAAATCGCCCGCAGCTGTATTTCGAACACGATATGCAACTGCATCCATATCTCCTTCACCACAGAGTCGCCAGTTCATGTTATGTGACTGTTCAAACAATAAGTCCCGTAGCAAGAAATTGCTGTGGGTGTAAGATGTGTTGGGACCATCACATTTTGTAGGCCTGAGTAAAACGAGGAATAGATGGCCATTTTTGTCTCCCAGTAGCTCACGTCCAGAGCTGGCATCAAACCCTCGTTCTGCTGCTCAACTGAGTACACAGAGAAATAGATGGCCATTTTTGTCTCCCAGTAGCTCATGTCCAGAGCTGGCATCAAACCCTCGTTCTGCTGCTCAACTGAGTACACAGAGAAATAGATGGCCATTTTTGTCTCCCAGTAGCTCACGTCCAGAGCTGGCATCAAACCCTCGTTCTGCTGCTCAACTGAGTACACAGAGAAATAGATGGCCATTTTTGTCTCCCAGTAGCTCATGTCCAGAGCTGGCATCAAACCCTCGTTCTGCTGCTCAACTGAGTACACAGAGAAATAGATGGCCATTTTTGTCTCCCAGTAGCTCACGTCCAGAGCTGGCATCAAACCCTCGTTCTACTGCTCTCATACCGTGGTCATTGTCACATGTTGTAGGCCTGAGTACACGCAGGAATAGATGGCCAGTCTTGTCTCCCAGTAGCTCATGTCCAGAGCTGGCATCAAACCCTCGTTCTGCTGCTCAACTGAGTACACAGAGAAATAGATGGCCATTTTTGTCTCCCAGTAGCTCACGTCCAGAGCTGGCATCAAACCCTCGTTCTGCTGCTCAACTGAGTACACAGAGAAATAGATGGCCATTTTTGTCTCCCAGTAGCTCATGTCCAGAGCTGGCATCAAACCCTCGTTCTGCTGCTCAACTGAGTACACAGAGAAATAGATGGCCATTTTTGTCTCCCAGTAGCTCATGTCCAGAGCTGGCATCAAACCCTCGTTCTGCTGCTCAACTGAGTACACAGAGAAATAGATGGCCATTTTTGTCTCCCAGTAGCTCATGTCCAGAGCTGGCATCAAACCCTCGTTCTGCTGCTCAACTGAGTACACGCAGGAATAGATGGCCAGTCTTGTCTCCCAGTAGCTCACGTCCAGAGCTGGCATCAAACCCTCGTTCTGCTGCTCAACTGAGTACACAGAGAAATAGATGGCCATTTTTTGTCTCCCAGTAGCTCATGTCCAGAGCTGGCATCAAACCCTCGTTCTGCTGCTCAACTGAGTACACAGAGAAATAGATGGCCATTTTTTGTCTCCCAGTAGCTCATGTCCAGAGCTGGCATCAAACCCTCGTTCTGCTGCTCAACTGAGTACACAGAGAAATAGATGGCCATTTTTGTCTCCCAGTAGCTCACGTCCAGAGCTGGCATCAAACCCTCGTTCTGCTGCTCAACTGAGTACACAGAGAAATAGATGGCCATTTTTGTCTCCCAGTAGCTCATGTCCAGAGCTGCATCAAACCCTCGTTCTGCTGCTCAACTGAGTACACAGAGAAATAGATGGCCATTTTTGTCTCCCAGTAGCTCATGTCCAGAGCTGGCATCAAACCCTCGTTCTGCTGCTCAACTGAGTACACAGAGAAATAGATGGCCATTTTTGTCTCCCAGTAGCTCATGTCCAGAGCTGGCATCAAACCCTCGTTCTGCTGCTCAACTGAGTACACAGAGAAATAGATGGCCATTTTTGTCTCCCAGTAGCTCACGTCCAGAGCTGGCATCAAACCCTCGTTCTACTGCTCAACTGAGTACACAGAGAAATAGATGGCCAGTCTTGTCTCCCAGTAGCTCATGTCCAGAGCTAGGGCATCAAACCCTCGTTCTACTGCTCTCATACCGTGGTCATTGTCACATGTAGGCCTGAGTACACGGAGGAATAGATGGCCAGTCTTGTCTCCCAGTAGCTCACGTCCAGAGCTGGCATCAAATCCTCGTTCTACTGCATCTCATGCCGTGGTCATTGTCACGTCGTGTGGTTATGTTTTTGTTGTTGCATATCCTTTTTACAGGACATCGCTGTCAACACCAGCATTTTATTGCTGTTGATGTCTTGGCAAGTTTACTTTCAGTAGTTTGCTATTGCTTTCTGAACGACCGGCTCCCATACCGACTCGTTAAAACTTAGAGCAACACAGCCTGCTGAAAAATTGGTCGCAGCTGTGTTTCGAACGTGGGTAAGTGGGACTTACGAATCGTGTCCGTAAGACCTTTGCCATGGAGACCAGCATGTGGTTATTAGTATGTTAAAATATTCTGTTATAAAACAACTTGCCAAAACATTTCCTTCTGCCCATTTAAGCTGGGGCAACCTGGGAGCCCAGGTCCAGTTTACAAATCTGTCTCAATGCAGACTTGAACCCATGACTGCCAGGTAACATCTGGCCACTATGATACCACAGCCCCCTAAATGTACTTGACGTAATCATTTGTGAGAGTTACTCAAACTGCCGGCTCTGTGGCAAAAGGTTTGTGGACACAATTCATAATCTCGCATACTGTGTTTAAAACACAGGTGCTGGCGATTTGGAAGCAGACCGCCTTGTGTTAGTTTTCATTGGTGTGAGCGGTGGTCATTCAGAAAGCAATGGCAAACTACTGAACGTAAACTTGCCAAGAAATCACAAACAGCCAAAAAATGATGGAGTTGACTGCAACGTTCTGTAAAGGATATGCAACTAACTTAGCCGCAAACTAATGTTACAGCACATATACTCTCTCCCAGCTGGGGTGTTAGACAGTAATTGTTCCTGCAGCATGCTGGTCGTATAAGCTTCTGATTCTGCCTCATATCTTCCCTGACACCGGTTCAAAGCTTGATTCTGAACTGCAACGATCTGTGATGTGCTAGTTTGTTAATTGCCATGCCATCACATTTGAGAAGATCATGAATATAATGTAGTGTAGATTCCTATCCACATGGGAGGCTTGAGCTATTGATGCCCTGAAAGTCAAGCAGTCAGCCGTCTCATCACCACAATCATTTGCACGACCTGGGCATATATATTCCTAATCAAAAACTGAATATATAACATGTCGTCACCACTTAAAAGAAAACAATTGATATGTTAACTATTTCATAATGGTTAACACTGTTTTGTGATATGTCGATATCAATCACCTTTGCAGGAGGTGATGAGCCCAACCTGATCACTTGATTCAAAACCTTTGATGGCTAGATGAAGGTATGTGAGAGGCAATTGTGTTCTTGAAATTACGTAAATAAATTAATAGAAAAGATCAGCATAGCCGAATAGATAAAAGTGCTCATTTTTAACATCTGGCGTGCTGATGCCGAAGCAGCGGGTTCAACCCCCTACACCGGTCAGTTGGAACTAAAATTGACTTCTCATCCTTGACTTGGGGACGTAAATTACAAGTACCTCTGAAGTCGGAGTGGGTTTGGATGATGGCTTGCTTTGAACTCGAGCGTAGTCCATACCCGCTACTTCTAGTAGCACTGGACTGAATTTTGTGTGTGGGTTAGCTTTCCCTATTACCTGTGTCCCTCTCCATTAGGCAAACTCACTCGGACTTCAGAGGTACTTGTAATTTACGTTCCCTAAGTCAAGGATGAGAAGTCAACTTTTTAATCCAACTCCTGTAGTGGTTGAACCCCTTACCTCAGCATCAGCATATTTGTTAGCATGTAAATTTAAAGAAAATAAAAATATAGAACTATACATATTGAGAGATTTATTTTCTTATTTATAGTTTAAAAAATATTTGATTTAGAGATTTAGCTTTAATTTATATCAGAGATTCCCAGAATATGAGCTGTTCTGAGCGGCAGAATGACTTTGAGGCACTTATCATTGGATCTGGATATTTTGTGAACATTTACAGTGATTTAACTCACTGTGTACCGAATTCTTCTGTACCAAACAAGTCAAAATTGGTTGTTCCAAACAGAACAGACTTTTCGTACATTCTTCTGACCCAAAACAGGCAAATAGGCAAACTGCTGGAGAAGTTAATTGCTAGAAAAATATCAAGCCAGCTAGAGAAGCAAGGTGATTTCCCACCTACCCTGGGAGGGTACCGCCCCAAAAGAGAAACCTGGACCAATGCAGCAGTTTTTGCCCTTGATGTTTATGAAGGTTTCCACTCAGGCATTGAAACCTTTGCTGCAGCAATTGATCTGGAGGATGCGTACAACAGAGTACCATTGGATTTTCTATTGCTTCAGCTTCTTAAACTCAAGATAAGTCCGTTCCTCCTAGTTGGATCGCTGCAGCCCTCTTCCAACGGAAAGTAGTTTTTAGATGTGGCAGTTGGACGTCGGAACCAACAACAATATATCCTGGCCTACCACAGGGATCACCATTATCTGCGGTGCTGTTAAACGCCTACACTGTGAGAATCACCAGCGAGCTGATCACTGGGCCGGGGAGGACTTTGTCATATGCCGATGACGTTTTAGTGTATCATCAGGGTAAGGATAGAGATCAGGTTGCTGTGAAACTGCAAACCGAACTCAAACGCATAAGTACTTGATGTGCTGAAGCTGGGGCAATGGTCAACCCAACAAAGGCAACAGTGACTTGGTTCTCTTTGAATAATCATATTGTCAACACGCCAACACCAACTGTTAATCTGTGTTTAGAGACTGTGGAAAGAGCGCAGGCAATGAATTATCTGGGGAAACATTTTGATCGAAGTCTTGCTTATAATGAGCATATAGACCAGGTGATAACAAAGGCCAAGCGGGCTTTGGCTGCGATGCGGGTGATGGTGGCAGCAAACTGAGCAGCGCCATCTATGCCTCTTATGCAAGGAGCTGGTCATGTCTGTTTTTGAGTATGCAATGGCGATCCTGACTCTCAGCCGTAGATAGAAAGGATCCCCGGGAAGGTTAACCCGGTCAACAAATGCCCGCAGAAGTCGGATGTGTCGGCCTAACGGCGCAAGAACGCAGCTCTGCTGTAAACAGGCACAACGCAATCACATCCAAAAAAAAACAACTCCGGATGAACGAAGAAGAAGAAGAAGAAGATAGAAAGGATGGAAAGTTTACAAAACGAAGCTATGCGCATTATTCTTGGATGTACAAGAGATACAGCATGCAGCGCTATGCACTACCTTCTTGATTTTCCAACCATTGAAGACAGACTACAAATTTGCAGAGCACATGCTTACCTCAGAGTCAACGCAAACACACAACATCCACTGCATAGTGAAATTAGGAAAGTGAAGGGCAGCAGGTTAAAAAGAGGAAGGTCTTGAATGGGTCAAGCGGAAGAAATTCTTCAACAGGTGTGTTCACTGTAGGACTTGGAACCTGGCGAGGAGTGGGTACACGTGCCAACAGATTTCTGTACGTCCTTTTCAGTTTGCATCCACTAGACAGAAAATGCAGACAAGAAAATCCGGCTGCTGTGGAGGCGGAAGTACGAGCGTTGATTTTCTAGAATTCGTTTGATGGTGATGCTGTCATTTACACAAATGGGTCTGTCGTCCGACATGTGAGAAGCTTATGAGCCTTTACGGCTCGGGCCGGAGGGAGAATTGTGAAGAAGGACTTGGGTGCTTTTGTTGAGACTGCAAGTAGCCTGACTATGGAAGTCATGGCAGTAAGTAAATCAATAACATGGCTCGAGACAGACATTCACTAGGTCATGTGTAATTAGCGACTCAATGAGCATGCTCAAGAGGATAGACTTGGTGGATCCGAAGAGATTGGTTGCTGTCTCTGGAGTGGTCTTGGCTGGTAAAGATTAGTTTCATCTTCGTGCCAGGGCATGCTGGAGTACAAGGAAATTAGCGTGCTGACAAGCTCACAGGTGAGGCTAATGTGGAGGGCGGATGCGCCATGGACCAGGCTGACATTCTGAATGCTCTACGAGAAGTAAGACTTGCGAGAACCAACTGATGACTGTGAATCTACAACCATGGTCAGACTGCGAGAACAGCAAATTAAAAGAGGTGTGTCCAAACAAGAACACTACGCAGGAAGCCAAAGAAGATTGATAAACCAGCACAGAACTGGTGTCATTAGCCGCTACACGCTGCGGAAATTGCTGAGGATGGGATCCGAGCACTTATGGACTGAATGGGTCGATGTGCAATGAGGATGATCTGTCAACTAACTAACTTCTGTACCAAACAACTCACAATCATTTGATCCACACAGAACAGACTTTTTTTACATTCTTCTGTACCAAACAACTCAGCCCATGTTTAATTTCTCAGCTGGCTCTATGATGAAATTGTTACCCCCGCCTGCCTTGTGTTCAGAAGGGCATGGGTCCATTTTTCAGACTCAGTCATTCCTATTTACAAGTGCAATGTTTTGGAGACCCCTGATGGTCATCGGCAGAGTTACAGATGTTGCAATGTATTTTAGCAGGCAGTTAGCAGCTCTATGGAAGGACCGAGCTATATGGGATAAACTCGATTGGCATGGCAGCTAGTTTTCTACAGGTTGAAGTTTGCCAGTCTCACACCAACCTTCCTTTGGTGCCTCTTATGACACGCATAGTAGGTTACAGTGTCACTATTCCTTGCTTTATTTATTGCTGTATGAAAATTGAGTGGATAGAGGGGCTGAATGTAAGACAGGCTTCTGTGCCCAAATTTGTAATTCTTTGAAAATAGTTTTTAATTTATTTGATGTATCTTACTGTGGATGCTCTTTCCAGTAGACTTTTAGGAAAGTTTTGTTTTATAATCATGCCATTTAACTTTGTATTTTAATAAAATCCATTGCTAGGGTTGTAGCAACCCTTGAAATCTGGAACATTCCGAGAATGGCAATTTAGAACCTCAAGCATTTTAATTGTTAAATTAAAATAACAACATTGTTAGTATAGTTTGGAATCTTGTTTTAAACTGTAATTTAATTTAGTGAAAGTTAAAGTTTGATAACATTTTCAGAAACGCCAAGTGAGCCTTAGAGAGTAAAGAGGACAAAGAGTTCACTAAACATAAGAAGCAGCTACAGTTTCCTACGTCTGGTCTTGGTTTACTGTTGCCATGGCAGTACAGGCGCCAACATCAGCAGACGCTTGTTTAAGCATTGTTCACAGTCTAATGTGCCATCGACAGGTTGGTGTATTCATTCATTCATTCATTCATTCATTCATTTAGTAGCATGTCCTTTGCAGAACCTCGTTCCCATAACAACCTTCCGGAAAACTTCTTGGTCATAAGAAAGATGTCCCATCTGGAGATCATCTTCCATATCTTGCCATTGTCTTCTCTTTGGCCTTCTTCTTCCTCTCTTACTGGGCATGTACCCCTCCATTATTGTTCTCGCCAAACTGTCATGATGTTTCAAGTGACCAAAATATTTAAATTTTCTTTGTTTTATCATCATTAATAGCCATCCTTCTTCAATATTCAGCTGTTGAAGTATGGATGCAATTGTTCTTTTTTTAAATCCAAGATATTCTTAGAACCCGTCTAAAACATTTATATTCAAATTTAAATATTGAGCACAACCCACTACTGGCAACGCCGATCGCATTCTGGTATGAATCTAAGGCCTATCCACGTCAATATGGAAGCACTATACTCGAGTTTCGCCCTCATTTGAGCTCGTCAGTAGTGCATATCCCTGACCGGATCCGGAAACAGTCCCGGATCACGCGTGTGAAGCGGGTGTGTAACCACGCGGCACACACTGGACACACCAAATTATCACAACAGAATATCGCAACGCTACCCATCGTAGGCTATGCTCAAGGCATTTATGCGTTGTTCAGTTTGTTTAGTAAGTGTTCAGGTCTCACAGGTGTGATATATTTATTTATAATTCTTTGAAAATAAAGTTTGATTGTTTGTTCTATTGTGACATTTAGTAATATGTGCATGGGGCATTTAGTGATATGTGTGTGGGGTATTTAGTATGTGCATGGGACATTTAGTGATATGTGCATGGGGCATTTAGTGATATGTGCATGGGGCATTTAGTGATATGTTTGTGGGATATGTAGTGATGTGTGTGTGGGACATTTAGTGATGTGTGCATGGGGCATTTAGTGATATGTGCATGGGGCATTTAGTGATGTGTGTGGGATATTTAGTGATATGTGTGTGGGATATTTAGTGATGTGTGTGTGGGACATTTATTCATATTTGTGTGGAACATTTAGTGATATATGTGTGGGATATTTAGTGGTATGTGTGTGGGACTTTTAGTGGTACGTGTGTGGGATATTTAGCGGTATGTTTGTGGGATATTTAGCAATATGTGTGGGATATTTAGTGATATGTGTGTGGGACATTTAATGGTATGTGTGTGGAACATTGTGGTATGTGTGTGGGATATTTAGTGATATGTGTGTGGGATATTTAGTGATATATGTGTGGGGACATTTAGTGATGTGTGTGTGGAACATTTAGTGGTATGTGTGTGGGACATTTAGTGGTATGTGTGTGGGACATTTAGTGATGTGTGCGTACGTGACATTTAGTGATATGTGTGTGGGACATTTAGTGGTGTGTGTGTGCGCGCGGGACATTTAGTGATATGTATGAATGCATATTCATTGTGAACAAACAAAAGACAAACAAACTGGCATTCATGTTGTCTATTATTTTCATAATCCAAGCAGTCTCTATGGCCAAGTCATTGCAATACCTGCCTCAAGCTTTGAAGGTTGTGAGTTCTTTTCCAGACTCCATAATTTGGTTTGAGAGTGTAGTTTTTCTCAAGCAGTTCTGGCTGGGGGTTGTCACATGGGCTGTGGAGTGTGTGTTCTGTGTGACGCTGTCAGCAGGGCATTCTGAGAAAGAAATTGAACCATGTAGGTGCAATGAAGTAGATCCTTTAAACCCGTTCATAAGGCAGTTTTATAAAGTGCTGGCTGACTTGTCTCCCTGTTTGTCAGTATAGGGTGGTGAAAGTGAAAGCTTCGCCAAGAGAGCCATAGAAAGTCTGGTGAAGAAGCTGAAGGAGAAGCGGGATGAGCTTGACAGTCTGATCACAGCCATAACCACAAATGGTGCTCACCCATCAAAATGTGTTACCATACAACGAACACTCGATGGCCGTTTACAGGTATCATTTTTATTCTTCTCTTCCTCATCATTTTTCTCTTCTCTTAGTTTCTGCTTATCTTGCTTCTAGTCTTCTCTTTGTTCTTGTTCTCTCCTCCTCCAAGTGTCTTCTCTCCCTTTTCTTATATTTCTCCTTGTTCTCTTCCTCTTCTAGTCACTTCTTCATCATTCTTCTTTTTTTCTCTAATTTATTTATCAAATTCCTGCGTAGAGCAAGAATGCGACAGCGAGGGGTGACGAGGGGATCTGGCCGACGTTCGACGCTCAGAGGAAAGGCGAGACGGACATATAATCAGATTGCTACTGGTACTATTAGTGTTGGAACTCTTCGCTGGCTGCTGAGGATGGGGACAGAGTGCTTATGGAAATGCCCCGAATGCTGTGATATCGGTTCCTAAATCAATCAATCAATCATTCCTGCGTAGAGCTCAGGCACTTACTGAAAATGTGGCGTGTCTTTTTAAAATGCCTGCAATATAGACATGTGTTTTAAAGCAGAAATTTTGCTTTAAAGTAATCTGTTTATATTTACACTATTTACATGTGCTTTACTGCTGGTTAGTTTATAAGCAATTTATAAACAGAAGCAGCATTTAGGGAACAAAGGAATATGCTCAACATAAAAATAGACACTATTTAGATAGGTTTGTAGCAAAAATTTGCTCTTATCCTACATTTAAAAAATATTAACTAGTTTTCACTTGTTATTTTCTTGTGCATTTGACTGCTGCTGAGTATATAAACAGTGTAACAGAAGCAGCAAGTTTTTCATCAATGGAAGGTCCCTATATCTACTCTAGCAGATAAATTCACAGAAAATAATGTAATAAGAAATGTGATAAATAAGATGTCCTGTGTAGAAGAAGTTGAGATTCCACTTTCCACATGTATATTCTTATTTTCCTTTTGTAATTTACATCTGTTTGTTTACACATCTGTTTGTTTTTCCAGATGTATGCATGTCTTTATATCCTCTAATTTTTCCTGTAATTGTTTATTCCACATTTCTAGGTTGCAGGAAGAAAAGGTTTTCCACATGTAATCTATGCTAGAATCTGGCGATGGCCAGATCTTCACAAAAATGAGCTGAAGCATGTCAAGTTTTGTCAATTTGCATTTGACTTAAAACAGGACAGTGTTTGCATCAATCCCTACCATTATGAAAGGGTTGTTTCTCCAGGGATTGGTAAGAATGATTGTAATGTCTGTCTTAGTTTGCTTCTCGTCTGCCCTGGAGTAGGAAGGTTGTAGAGAGGTATCCAGACATCTCTATCAGCAGCTTTCTGCTTTTACTCCAGGAAACCTTTCGTTGTTCAGAAGGTTTTTTTTAGCGCTTGCTCGCTCACTTTGAACTCAAGCTTAGTCCGAACACACTACTTCTCGTGCTGGATTGAATTTTGTGTGTGCATTAGCTTTCCCTAATAACAGTGTCCCTCACCGTCAGGTGAACCCACTCTGACTTCAATTTATGTCCCCAAGTCAAGGACGATAGGTCAAATTTTTTAGTCCAACTGTCCGGTGTAGGAGTTGAACCCCTAACCTCGGCATAAGCACACCGGGTGTTAAAAAACACATGTTCTTATCCATTCGGCCATGCTGACGTGGTCAGAAGGTCATAACCTTTAGCTTCGTTTGCCTTTTGTGCTGTCGTGAATGTTAATCTTCTCCAGTTCTGCAGAAATTCTCAAATCATCTCAGCTGGAACTGCTAAACCACAATCTGCAGGGGTTAACTTTAAAATGTTTAATTGTTATGTTTTATTTGTTTTCATAAGTCTTTATAATATATTTAATATACTAATTTTATCTAAAATTAATATGTGAATTCAAACTATTTGCTTCTGCTAACATCTTTGATGTCATGGAATTGTGACCTTTAAAGAGTGGTTGAGTTTTGTCATTCTTAACTTCTTTGTTGTATTATTAACCTCAGCAAATAAAAGATAAATTCACATGGATAAAATGTACATCACATGACAAATACTGCCAAGAAGATGTGAAGAGATAGCTCTTCACTTGTATTAGACCATCACATGAGGTGAGGTGACCAGGTCTCCTCCTCATCTATTTGCTTCCATGAGAAACAGCTGGTACTCGTTTTAAAATGTCTGGTTCACTGTAGTGTCACATCTGGTTGGAAACTGATGATTGAATTATTACTGATGATTGAACCCAGATCATTGTTCTTCCAAGTCAGCTCATTCTCAACTATATCCACTCATGGCTTATGCTATATCTGATAAAAATGAGAAGCTGTTTGTGTCTATAGATAGAAATGAAAAATCAGGTTGTAATTTGCTTATGAGATGAGAGGGGCTGGTGAATGTTGCTTTAACCAAGGAAATTGATATTAAAGACGGAGAAAATGCTGGATGAATTGGCAGAGGTGACCTGAAAGACAATCAGTGGTCAAATATATCATAGAACATGAGAAGACAGATCTGAAGTGGCTGTGGAGGAACATGATTGCCTGCGCCACTTGTCATGACATGTTCAGAATGTAAAGGTAGGCACAAGAGGTCTAGTTTATAACTGCATACAATGTGCCTAAATAATGGACTGAAAAGACAGTAAAGAACTTGGGTACTGAAAGACTGGGTGAGGCTGTGGAGAAGGCCTCATGCTGGCTGTGGAACAATCAGACTGACAAATGGAACAGGATTCCTCCCAAGTCGGAGAGTATCTGCCTGCACAGCGAGAACCCACCAGTCTACACACGAATAAGCCAGACATGGGACAACGGATACTCACGCAAACCTCAGTTCCTGTATGACATCACATTGATGTTGGACAACAGGATGTCTTCATCTGACATACAGGACTTCACGCTGGAGTTCACAGCCAGCGAATGCAAGCAAGCAAGCGACAAATGGAACAAATTTCATGTAATAAGATGCCTCCAGAGTGTAGCCTAGTCAGGTTTTCATGACCCAACTGTCCTATGCTAGCCCGGCTGGCCTTTCTGTCACGTAAGAACATTGTACCTGAGCCATAGAGACTTTAGAATGAAGAACACTGTAGCACAGTGATAATCAAGATACAGAAATTTCGACTGAAGTCCCACCACTGCAGCCAAACTGCAACAGAAGTTGCTAATGGTAGAATGAGACACCATGCAGGCATGGCTTTCTATGGCAGAAATAAAAGGGGAAAGAATACAGCCCTAAACACTAACAGTAGCTGAGGGGAAGAACTGGCTTCTACTGGTCACATGCAGAAGTATGGCGCCTTCAGATGTGTTAAGAAGGAAAGATTGTAGCAGTGGTGTTCATCATGGTATAGTGAATTGTGGGTGCAGAGTTGACGACAGAGTCCAAACGGCATGGGAAAAGAAGATGAATTTCTCCTGTGCAGGTCAGAAAGGTGCCATGAGAAGGATGCAGATACACAATGTGCATGCCATTCATGTTTCCGGCAGCAGTGTGGCTGTCAGGTAGGCAAACATAGTGGCAAATTAGTGGGGTGATTGCAGACAGGGAATAATACATGCTGAAGCTGTTATACCCAGGGTTCGGATGCAGAACAGAAGAAAGAAAATTGGGAGTTATGACCTATGTGCTCCACCACTGAGAGTGTCAAAAAGATGAGATGAAAACATTTGTGGAATGGCTGACCCACTTCTGATGATCAGAAGCCGCCTGTTGTGCTTGCTCAACTGTGGAGTTTACACAACTGATGATGATAAGTAATTTGCATTTCTCTTTTTTGTTTTTATATTGCAGATTTATCAGGCCTCTCTCTTCATCATGCCGGTAAGTGGTGTCTTTGTCTGGGTCTGGGTTTTAAAGAAATGCTAAATTGTGAAGATGTCCATGTGGATACTGTAGCAGGGTTATCCTGGCTATGTTTGACGCCTTCTATGTTGTCTTATGTCATTTAATATGGGATGTCATGTGATGTCATTTAATATGGGATGTCATATGATGTCATCTAATATCCAGTAAAGTGAAGAATTTGTATGGGGGTACCATTTACAGAGCCTAGCCTATTCAGTGGGTGATGATTGAGAACCCTGTTAAGTTGCACGCTTTTTTTGGATTAGGATCTGTTGATGACTTGTTTCTGTCCCACCAGGCAAGCAACATATTCATTCTGAGCTCTCATTGTGGAGTATGCTAGATGTAGGTTCTACCATAAACCATCATCTTGAGATATTGCCATGATTCTTGCAGTATGCAACTGTAGCAATTTTACGTTCAGAAGTTTGTCATTTTATCCTGAATGGCTGATGCTTATATCATTGTGAAAATCAGTACAAAGTGATCTAAAATAAGTTAGTTGCATATCCTTTAGGGAACGTCACAATCAACCCCAGCATTATTTTGCTCTTCGTGATTTCTTGGCAAGTTTTTGTTCAGTGGTTTGCCATTGCTTTCAGAAAAACCAACGCGAGGCGGTATGCTGCCAAATCGTCCACAGCTGTGTTTTGAACATGGGTATGCCGAATTACGAACTGCGTCCATAACCCCTTCGTCATGGAGCCGATAAAAAAAATGCTGGTGTTGACTGCAACATCCTGTAAAGGATATGCAACAAAGCGATCTTTCTGCTCCCAAATCGTCTGTGGTTGACTTTGAACTCGATAGATCAGGATCGTGAGTCTGCCTCCTAACCCACAGACATCAACATGCCATTGGTACCAAGAAAAAACCAAGAAAGTGATGGATAGACATTAGTTGTATACTAAATAAATACCAATACAATGCAACCAACGGCTGCAGATCTGGCTCCTCTCACTACAACAATGTTTAGCAGGATGTGTGGAGTAGTACAAGCAACATCCTCCACCTGGGGCTAGACAATATACAATATAGTCAGCTTCTCACAGCGGAGGTCACGGCACATCCTGACAACACTCACATCATGATCATTGCCTTCCTGACTGCCTGGACAAGCTGCCTCCAGACCTCAGCTCTCTTCCTATGCTTCCAGCCACTCACCTGCGACTGCACACACTGCTGTTGTCTTAGTTGTCTTTTGTTGTCAGTGTATGTAGACACCCTTTATGTTGTCATCAAGTGTTGTATTGCTTTCTTTATTGTATAGTTTGAGTGGGTTATCACAGATAACATATTTCAAAGCGTACAGCATAAACAGTATGAGGTGTCATAGTTTTACAGCATAAACAGTCTGAGGTTTCATAGTTTTACAGCGTAAACAGGGTGGAGTTTTATAATTGCACAGGATAAACATAATGGGGATGAATAGTTTTACAGGATAAAGTGTGGGGTTTCATAATTTTACAGACTAAACAGTGTGAGGTTTCCAAGTTTTAGAGGATGTTCAGTGTGGGGTTTCCAAGTTTTACAGGATAAACAGTGTGGATTTCATAGTTTATAGGATAAACAGACGTATTGGTGTAATCTTTCCTCTGGAGTAAACTTGACAGGCCGAGAGAGGGATCATGCTGCATGGACAACACATGGTCTCTAAATTCAGCCCAGGCTTTGTGTTATGGAGAGATAACCCCATTTTACAAACTATCGTCTGTCAAGACGGCAAGGTGCCAGTCAGGATAAATAGAATGGGGATTAATAGTTTCACAATGTAAACAGTGTCCTGAGTGCAGTGGTGTCGGTTCTTAACTCAACTCAACACAACTCAACAGTGTGGGGTTTCATAGTTTTACAGCATAAACAGTGTGGTGTTTCAGTTGTACAGCATAAACAGTGTGGGGTTTCATAGTTTTACCATGTAAACAGTGTGGGATTTCATAGTTTTACAGTGTAAACAGGGTGGGATTTCATAGTTTTAGTGTAAACAGTGAGGTTTCCAAGTTTCTCAGGTTAAACAGTGTGTATATCTTTAATTGCACAGGATAAACAGAATGGGGATTAACAATTTTACAGGATAAACAGTGTGGGGTTTCCAAGTTTTACAGTATAAACATTATGAGGTTTCCAAGTTTTACAGGTCAAACAGTGTAGGGTTTCATAGTTTTACAGGATAATCAGTACGAAATTTCATAGTTTAACAGCATAAACAGTGTGGGGTTTCATAGTTTTACAGAATAAACAGTGTGGTGTTTCATAGTTTTACAGGATAAACAGTATAGGGTTTCATAGTTTTACAGGATAATCAGTACAAAGTTTCATAGTTTTACAGAATAAACAGTAAGGGGTTTCATAGTTTTACAGCATAAATAGATTAGGAGTTTCAAGGTTTTACAGGGTAAAAAAAATTGTGCAGTTTCAAAAGATAAATAGTGTGGAGACTAAAAGTTTTACATGGTTAAAAAAAGATGTTTTCAAAGTCTTACAGGATAAACAATGCACAGATTTAAAGTTATATAGGATAACCAGTGTGTTTCATAATTTACTGGCTAATAAGAATGTTGTCAAAGTGTTAGAAAATAAACAATGTGATTTAAAAGTTTTACAGAATACATTTACATTTTTACACGATAAAGCTGTGTTCCAAAGTTCTACAGGATAAATAGGAGCATACTTTCACATTATTACAGTATTCACAAAGTTATTCATATTTAATCGTGTAATTTTCAAGATAAACACATTTGTAAAAAGTGTTATGGGATAAATTAAGTTGTTTAAGAGTTGTAGAAGGTATATTTTCAAACTTTTACAGGATATATTTCCTCTTTCAGATTTTTACAGAATAAGTAATGTGCACTTTAAGATTTTTACACTATAAATATACTCTTTGAAAGTTCTACTCTGGTGTGTGAGTTGAGCAAATTAAAAAAAGAATCAGTCTCTCATGTCTACTCCAAACAAATAATTAAGATAAATATGAAACAACTTTGTTGCATGTATTTATGTAATCTTCTGTTACCATATGTATTGGTTACCCATTCCTCTGGAATACACAAGGCAAGGCCGAGAGAGGGAAAATGTCATTTGAGCACCACATGTTTCTCTGAAGCTCTGCCCAGGCATTGTGATGGAATTTTGGCCACATTCCAACTCACATACTTTGGTCTGTCAAGACTGTAAGGTGCCACTCACAGTTACCATAGCAAACAGACCATAATGAATGTAAATCTGTTTTTTAACCTTAAATGTTTATCTTCCTGGGAATTGGGTTTTAGTCTGTTATGTAAAATAGTGCCAGTGGAGATGGTATTTTATGACAGGGTTGGGAGAAAGGGTTCTACATCAACCTAGCCCGATAGATGCAAGTGTATGAAAATTTAGTCCTATAATCGTAAACATGGCTGTCTATGTCTTAAGAAAAATAAAATGCACTTCATGAATTGTTTCATGATGTACTGTACCATTACTACAATGAACACTAAAGTTAAATTTATACCTTCAAGGAAGATTGATAATTATGGGTGATCATCATCATCAAGTGCCGTGCCGGCTGGCGTAGGCGTTCATGGCTCTCCATAGATCTCGGTCTTTGGTTTTCTGGATCAACTCTGCTGCTGATATTCCTCCATGCCACCGTCTCAATCCATCCAGCATCATTATGGGTGATATGAATGCTAAAATTCAGGAATAGCAACATTTTTGAGGGGAAGTCATTAAGTACTAGGAATTTTACAAATAGTCTTTTTTTGTTTAAACAGTAGTGCGAACCAGAAATTGTGTGTGTGTTATTTCTCACTATAGTCCCCCCTGCCTGGCAACACACTTGGTCCACCTGTCCACTTGCTTGTTGGTGTCTTCTGGAGAAAGATTTTGGATGTGACCATAAACCCATTTTGCATGGCCTCCATTACCTTCTCATTTATAAACCTCTGACCCTGCAAATGTTCTTTCAAGGGTTCAAATCAGTGAAAATCCTGTGGCGCCAAGTCTGGACTGTATGCTGGATGTTTCAAAATCTCATATTTCAGAGCACATGGTATATCCACTGTATGTGCAGCCGTATGAGGGCAGGCGTTGTCATGCAGCAGAGACGGTCCTTTTAGAGAGGTCTCTGGCATTTTGATTGTATTGCAGATTTAAGTTTGTTCACTAGCATGCCACTATATTGAGCACTAGTCACGTTTTCACTTCTTTCCTGGAAATGCATCAATATATTGCTGTTGATATCCTAAAAGAGAGTCATCATGACTTTCCCAGTGAATTCCTGCATCTTGAATTTTCTTCCATTTTGAAGTCTTTCTACCCATTCATATACTCTTCTATGACTCAGAAAACTGTCTTCATACTGAACCATCATTCTTCTGTAGATTTCACAAGGTTTCATGACCTCTGATCACAAAAAAGCGAATAAGGCTTCCATGCTACAAATCGATAGTAAGATAGCCATTTTGTAAACACTAAATAAGATTTTCCTTTGTCTATACTCTTCTATGCACTTCATAATAAACTTCTTGTTACAAAATGACTTCGCCTCACAATTAATTATAAGGAAAGAAGAATATAAAAAAATATATGCACAAATATAGATGTCTTTGCAACATTTTGAGATTTGAATGAACATGCTAACAAAGAAAACATCACACCAAAAAAAAAAATGCACACAAGATGAAATGAGCATGCAGAATAATCATGCACAGACAAAACACAGACAATCTCTGCTTTATATTTGCATTGACTGGCTCTTGTTTTAGGCTTTCTGTACAAACTAATTCTGCCAGTCCTCTTCTTGGCTTCCATTCTGCGGTGAGTGGATTGTCCTCCCATGTTCTGTTCACTAGTGCATATGAGTCTGCTATCATTGCCCGGTTCGCATCTCATCCACAGGCCCTCCAGGCCGTCTTGTGAAGGATGAGTACAGCAGCAGTGCATCAATGTCCATCGCAGACCATGCTCAATTGGCTGGTGAGACACAGACTGTCCAGCACCCACCGTCTGACTCATTTTTGCATTTGCCAGGTAGGAATTGCAATTTTTAGAGAGAACGTACATTTTAAAAATAGGGATTTTGGGAGGATGACAAGGGATATAGAATAGGTTTACAATGGATATATTAAAGGAAAGTTATAAAGAAGTTTGTGGGTGGGTAAAAATTAGTGAATGGTTACAGGCATGTCTTGCTGTCAATGTCTCATGTTTTGTCACTTCATATCTTAGTCTTCTCAATTATAAGCCTATCACATACAGTTGGCAGTCTCTTCGTAACTGATCTGAATTGTGTTTGTCCTGTGGATTCCAGTATGAGTATTTTCTAGTTGTACTACTGACAGGTTTCCTCAATGTGTTTCTATCTAGTGTCAGCATCTTTACCTCACCTCTTGATTCAGTGGAATCTTGTCTTTCTCTCCCTAATCTTCACATTCTGTCATAACATTATAGTGTGCAGGCATGAGTTAATGAAAGTTTATGGTTTATAGTTGGTTCTAGTAATTCATCATATGTCTGATCCATATAACAGCACTGATGTAACATTAGAGTGAAATATAAGTGTGATAATAGTTGTAATATAGTGTTGCGGTGAAACACTAAATTACTATAGCATAACTGTGTTGCCTTTTGTCAATAGTCTTCTTTTGTGACTTTGTAAAACCCCTGTGTGGGGTATTCTGAGCTTGTGAGATCAGAGTGATAAAGTATACCAAATATTTACTATAAGATGTAGAGGGATAATATAGATGATTTGGCAAAAAAAACAAACACACACACATACACACAAAAATACTTGACTACTGGAATGAAGATGCTTGTATGGTATTGAACCTATGAATCTAGGCAAATGTCTCACTGTTCTATCACTGAGCCACTGATTTTATTTAAAAACTCTGATGGAGTGTCTGATGTCTGTGCATCTACCACTAGTGCGTTATTTTCCTCCTCTGAAATTGATCTGTCAGTGGTATTATTTTTGGGTGTGTGCTCACTCACTTTGAACTTAAGCGTAGTCCATACAAGTGCTATTACTTCTAGTGCATTGGACTGATTTTTGCGCGTGGATTAACTTTCCCTATAACCAGTGTCTCTTGCCATTAGGCAAACCTACTCTGTCTTCGGAAGTACTTGTAATTTACGTCCCCAAGTCAAGGACAAGAGGTCAACATTTTATTCCAACTGAGCGGTAAGGTTTTAAACCCGATACCTTGGCATCAGCACATCGGATGTTAAAGAACAAGCCCTCTTACCCATTCAGCCATGCTGACCTCCATGTATCAAAGTGGATATCTATGTTGAGAATCTTTTGTTTATGTCTACCTTGCTGTGTCTCTTTGTAAGCAATTTAGACACACATACAGGCAAAACTAATACATGACAAATAGTTAACAGCAATAATAAGTATTCATATTTTTTATACTAAGATTCAGCAAATATTGCTACAAATGATAGAAATGTGGACCACTGTATTAAAGACATCCCATATTTGTTGCAGAGTTGTGCGTTTACTTTATAAACTAGATGGGAGTGTATCATTGATTACAGACTTTAAAAACTCTCACATTTCATACTGTTGCTGGAGTCTGCCTAAGAGAATTTTGTTGAGGTCTTTAGAATTGCCACACATGGTACAGTACATATGTGTAGATGTTTTCTTGAGGAAAACATTGCCTTATTAGGGATTAGAACCCAGGTGTGAGTAGCTGGTGCCCTAATTTCTCTGCCATCTAACCTGTGCATTTGCCAAGTTTAGTCATCTATCTCCCAAAATCTAGATTAGTTACTAAGCCACATCATTAGTTGTTATTTCTCCAGATTGACAGACCATTTTATAGTGAAAAGTGGTAACTTAATCTTAAATATAGTAAATTAAATGCTGAACAGATTCTGTACCAAACAAAATGTAGGTTTGGACCAAACAAAAATAGATGGCAGAAAATTTGAAGCAGGGTGTGTCACAGAAATGACTTAAAAGTTGTTAATATGGTAGCAGGGAACAATATTGTATAAAAGCCTATGGCAGATATGGGAAGTCATTTGAGACAATTAATCATCCCATGGCACTGAGTCAGAAATGTTCATACTGTAGAGAATGATATTTCTACCTTTGTTTGTTGCATTCAGTGTTCTTTTCTTCATGTCCAGTGATTCTATTGTAATGTGTATATTATATGTAGCACATGTCAGTTTTATGTTGTCTAACAGAAACTGACTGTTATTGAGCTGACTTTGCATGTGGAATAGAACACTTGTCAATCAGTTACCTTTCTTGTTGTTAGTAATAATTATGGGTGTTTCCTAATGTCAGGAATAAATAGTAAATTCTATCTAAAAGATAACATGCCGTAAACTTTGACAGTTTTGTCCACAAGTTACATAGAAGTTGTAGCCATAAGAAGGTTATAGCTCATAAAAGAAAAATTAAAAAAAAAATATGTTTGATATTCCTTGAGATGTATTGGGTATATGGTGGTCTCCCCATGTATATAGGCCAGTTTGCACTGGGTGGGTGATGTGGTCAGTATCACACTGCCTGCCTTGCCAGGACCTGGTTGCACTGGGTGGGTGATGTGGGCAGTCTCACACTGCCTGCCTTGCCAGGACCTGGTTGCACTGGGTGGGTGATGTGGGCAGTCTCACACTGCCTGCCTTGCCAGGACCTGGTTGCACAGGTCAATTAAAACCAAAATCTGCCTATATGGAAGGGGGAGGGGGGGGGGACACATGACTGTCCGACTGTAGTAGATACTTGATAGATTGGCACCCAAAATCTAGAATTATTCACTGTTTGTTAGTACTAAGAGCAATCTCAAACCAGTTACTGCAGTAAATGTGCGATATGATAGGTTCCTACACATAATAAGACACAGAATAATGAGGCGAGGTGACCAACTCCTCACCGCTTTCAGCCAGTGGATGTGGCTAGGTCAACACCAGAATATGCATGCAAGTATCTCCTCACCTAAGTATTGAACCCTGACTGCTGGGTTGGCCAGTTAATGCACTATCACTGCATCACCAGTGTTATTTATGTTATCATTTATTGATCAAACATGTTGGACAAAGCTCATCTTGTGTGTGACACTAATGATTAGACATTCTCAGACACATTACAATAACTTGAATCATTTAAATATGCACGTCATCTATAGCCACAGGGTTCTGAAACTTAATATCACATTTCTGCTATCCAGTGTTTTCCCTCCTGCTTAGGACAACATGCGTTGCATCATTATAACACAAAAGTTAAAGTTAGTTGCATGTCCTTTACAGGGCATCACAGTCAACACCAGCATATTTTGCTGTTGTGATCTCTTGGCAAGTTTACATTCAGTAGTTTGCTATTGCTTTCTGAATTATGACACAAATATAAAGTATATTTGAAATTTTCTTTAGGTTATTTAGCATTATTTTCAAAAATAGCATCTTATATATTTTGTTGCATTTCTCATTGTTGTGTAAAGTAATTGGGATTAAGCAAATGCAGTAAAAGAGATAATGCAGTCGACAGCAATAGTTTGATTGCTTGCATCATGGTCAAAGTTATCCCTATCACACCACCAGGAGGTGGTATTCCTGAAAACAGCCTGCTCTACTGCAGATTGGTGGCAAGAGTAGGAATTGCAGCCAGGAGACAAATACAAACTCCAAGAAATGGTGTACTGAGGCCAGGATGTGTTGGTCTGTAGGCAGAAATATTACAGATTCGCTGAAAATAACACACCAGCATCCTTTTAGGGATCAATCAAGAAGAAGAAGAATGTGATTGTGTTCTGTGTTTCAGGGTAAATCAGTCTTAGAGATTAAAGTATTTCTTATGAATACAATCTGTATGGCCAAGGCTAATTTTCATTTCGAAAGTCTGACCCAAAGAAAATAGTTTGCAAACCACAGGTTTCAATGCAAACTCCTTTTCTCTTTCACCTTTTATCCTCCGTTGGGGCACAGGCCTTCGATCAACCCACCCAATGCCATGCTACCTTTTACTACCTCATGCAACTCTCTCCATGTCCTTCCATATAATTATTTTTATTTGTGATTCTCTTCTTCATGTGCTTTTAGATTTTGTTTGCCCAGTGTGTTCCAGATGGGACTTTCTAGTCATGTAATTCTAGTTTTCTCATTGTACATTAGTGTCTGTTGGGGTTGTCTTATTCTCTCTAATTTTTATAACAGTGTAATCAGTGTCACAATTCATTTAATTATTTTGTTATCTGATTCCATCATGTTTATTACATCTCTCAGGTCAGTGTATGGGCATATTCAGCCATGTCTGAGCCTTTTATGGCTCACTTGTAGTGGTTGTGATCTAGACGAGTATTGTGAAGTACAGTACATGATTTTCACACACTTTGTTCCAATTAATTTGGTTCCTTGACATTTCTGTTAAAATCCGTGACAGTATAAACAAATGACTGTGTCAGAGTATGTCAAGTTCGACAGAAGGAGACATTGATACTGAAGTCTTTCTTCTTCTTCTGCTGCCTTGTATCTCTTAATGGAGCATAGGAATTCAAGCAACTCTTCATGTAGACTTGTTAATGTAATGATTGGTTGGATTTTTCAGTCAAGGTTTTCTAGTCTCATGCCAGCCCTCCTTAGCTGCCTCTTACGATGTGCATGGTAGGTTATAGTGTATGATTCTTTGCTCCCCTGACAGGCATGGTAGGTTATAGTGTACGATTCTTTGCCTCCCTGACAGGCCCCGGTAGGGTATAGTGTATGATTCTTTGCTCCCCTGACAGGCCCCGGTAGGTTATAGTGTATGATTCTTTGCTCCCCTGACAGGCCCCGGTAGGGTATAGTGTACGATTCTTTGCTCCCCTGACAGGCCCCGGTAGGGTATAGTGTACAATTCTTTGCTCCCCTGACAGGCATGGTAGGTTATAGTGTACAATTCTTTGCTCCCCTGACAGGCATAGTAGGTTATAGTGTACGATTTTTTGCTCCCCTGACAGCCCCGGTAGGTTATAGTGTACAATTCTTTTCTCCCCTGACAGTCCCCTTAGGTAATAGTATATGATTCTTTGCTTCCCTGACAGGCATGGTAAGTTATAGTGTATGATTCTTTGCTCCCCTGACAGGCCCCTGTAGGTTATAGTGTACGATTCTTTGCTCCCCTGACAGTCCTCTTAGGTTATAGCGTACGATTCTTTGCTCCCCTGACAGTCCCCTTAGGTTATAGCGTACGATTCTTTGCTCCCCTGACAGGCCCCGGTAGGTTATGGTGTATGATTCTTTGCTCCCCTGACAGGCATAGTAGGTTATAGTGTACAATTCTTTGCTCCCCTGACAGTCCATTTAGGTTATAGCGTACGATTCTTTGCTCCCCTGACAGTCCCCTTAGGTTATAGCGTACGATTCTTTGCTCCCCTGACAGGCATAGTAGGTTATAGTGTACGATTCTTTGCTCCCCTGACAGTCCCCTTAGGTTATATCGTACGATTCTTTGCTCCCCTGACAGTCCATTTAGGTTATAGTGTACGATTCTTTGCTCCCCTGACAGTCCATTTAGGTTATAGCGTACGATTCTTTGCTCCCCTGACAGTCCCCTTAGGTTATAGCGTACGATTCTTTGCTCCCCTGACAGGCCCCGGTAAGTTATAGTGTACAATTCTTTTCCCCCCTGACAGTCCCCTTAGGTTATAGCGTACGATTCTTTGCTCTCCTGACAGGCATGGTAGGTTATAGTGTATGATTCTTTGCTCCCCTGAAGGCATGGTAGGTTATAGTGTACGATTCTTTGCTCCCCTGACAGTCCCCTTAGGTTATAGCATACGATTCTTTGCTCCCCTGACAGGCCCTGGTAGGTTATAGTGTATGATTCTTTGCTCCCCTGACAGGCCCTGGTAGGTTATAGTGTATGATTCTTTGCTCCCCTGACAGGCCCTGGTAGGTTATAGTGTATGATTCTTTGCTCCCCTGACAGGCCCCGGTAGGTTATAGTGTATGATTCTTTGCTCCCCT
Organism: Cepaea nemoralis; assembly: GCA_014155875.1. Lineage (NCBI taxonomy): Eukaryota > Metazoa > Mollusca > Gastropoda > Stylommatophora > Helicidae > Cepaea > Cepaea nemoralis. The sequence goes on from JACEFZ010020299.1 coordinate 41,668, forward strand.
GACAGGCCCCGGTAGGTTATAGTGTATGATTCTTTGCTACCCTGACAGGCCCCGGTAGGTTATAGAGTATGATTCTTTGCTCCCCTGACAGTCCCCTTAGGTTATAGTGTATGATTCTTTGCTCCCCTGACAGGCCCCGGTAGGTTATACTGTATGATTCTTTGCCTCCCTGACAGGCCCCGGTAGGTTATAGTGTACAATTCTTTGCTCCCCTGACAGGCCCCTGTAGGTTATAATGTACAATTCTTTGCTCCCCTGACAGGCATGGTAGGTTATAATGTATGATTCTTTGCTCCCCTGACAGGCCCCTGTATGTTATAATGTACAATTCTTTGCTCCCCTGACAGGCATGGTAGGTTATAGTGTATGATTCTTTGCTCCCCTGACAGGCCCCTGTAGGTTATAATGTACAATTCTTTGCTCCCCTGACAGGCCCCAGGTAACCCACTGGTGACTTCAGTGTTTGGCTAATATTGGTAATATTCCTTTATTTTAAAAAAAATAAAATCTTTCCAGTAATATTTAAACAGCTGAAGTGTTAATTAAGAACATGTTTTAGGGTTGGTATGTATTGACATTTAATGATCATTATTGTGCTATTTTGTTTAGTGATAAGTATATTGTAGTGATATGCCTTGTTTGCTGTGTTGATGAATTTCTCTTTTGGTTTGTATGTAGGCTCCAGGGCAGCAGCAACCACAGTTCTCCCTCCCTCACACCCATCCCCTTCTGCAGCTGCCAGCACTGTCTCAGCTGGGGCCGCCTCACAGCAGATGCCTGCTGTTAATGTAAGCATAGTCGGGGGCAGTCCCATGGGGGCTCCTCTGGGGCGCTCTGACAGTGGGGGGTCCCTGTCCCGCCCCCTCCACCCTCTTAACTCCCCAGTCAATCAGCCAGTGTCTCCTGCACAGCAAGTCCTTCCCAGGCTAGATTTGTCCCGTCCAAGTGAGTTCGATCTGACCAACAGTATATGGTCATTGCTTGGTGGTGGGCATGTTGTTGCTAACCTTCCAGTATTAACAATCTGTGTACCTAACGCTGTCGCCTCGTGTTTTTAACATTTGTATGACATAATCATATTTCAACTGTCTTAACACAAGCATTTTCGTCTGGACTTTTAAGATAACACACTTTGTAGCAAGCAGCTCAGCACAGGTTGATCACTACTGTTAAGATAACACACTTTGTAGCAAGCAGCTCAGCACAGGTTGATCACTATACAACAAAATACTTGTCACTTTCTTGACTAATTTACCTTTGCTTATTATACAAGATAAACACTTGCACATTTTTTGCCCAGTTCCTATCACCAGTGTTGATCAGTTGTCTCAACACAACAAATTACTTGTAGCTTTCTTGACTAATTCTACTTTGCTGTGATACAACTAAAGCACTTAAAATAGTCTTGACTAATTCTATCACCAGTGTTGATCAGTTATTACTCTCTACACAACCAAGCACTTATAATTTCTTTCACTTATACAACTTGTTTATAATACAACGTAAACACTCATAAATATTTTGACTAATTCTATCACCAGTGTTGATTCCCACCACAAACTTGTAATTTTTTGGATTAATTCTACCTCTCATAAAACACAACCAGCCACTTGTAATTTTCTTGACTAATCTACCTCTCATAAAACACAACCAGACACTTGTAATTTTCTTGACTAATCTACCTCTCATAAAACACAACCAGACACTTGTAATTTTTTGGATTAATTCTACCTCTCATAAAACACAACCAGACACTTGTAATTTTCTTGACTAATCTACCTCTCATAAAACACAACCAGACACTTGTAATTTTTTGGATTAATTCTACCTCTCATAAAACACAACCAGACACTTGTAATTTTCTTGACTAATCTACCTCTCATAAAACACAACCAGACACTTGTAATTTTCTTGACTAATCTACCTCTCATAAAACACAACCAGACACTTGTAATTTTCTTGACTAATCTACCTCTCATAAAACACAACCAGACACTTGTAATTTTTTGGATTAATTCTACCTCTCATAAAACACAACCAGACACTTGTAATTTTCTTGATTACTTCCATTGCTGAAAAAACCCTTCAATGTTGACTGATTGGTTTTGATTGATTGATTATTCCCAAAATAGCCATACATGTGATATGCTAGACTAATTGTCTGTAAGGTGAAATAACCTATGTCGATTGGTTACTTCATGCACAAGCATACACTTCTTTCTATGGTTATGTATGAACTTACCAATCGATGACAAATATTTTTTATGTCTTTTGTGTTTGCTGTTCAATTTTTAAATTAGTAAATAGTTATTTAGTAGCTGGCTAATGTTTAATCAGTTGTTTGAGACAGAAATAATTAATAACATTACAAGTGGTCTTGCCCTAATCAAATAACAAATGAACAATAATGATTTGCTTTATATGCGCAAGTCAGAACATTTATATATGATTGTTTAGGGAGTAACAAATTCACATACAAGTATATGTATTACTTTATAATGTATATTGGTATTGACTTTAAGTAAAAAACATCAGCAGTTGTGTTCCTGGTAACTGATTGATGTATGTTGTGTTGCTTGGTATTGAATGAGTTCAGACATATCTGGTTATGCTTTCCTGTTGCTGAGGGTTTTTCTTAAGCACACATTTGGGTCCATCTAGTTTATTGCCATTACCCAGGGAGGCTAGATGTTCGATCTGTAATCTGGGGATTAGAGGTGGGAGAGGGAGTATGCTCCCTCACCACATACAAGATATTGAATCTGAGTCTTTGTCGGTAAACAAGCTGGCTCAATCCTATGCCAAGCTAACATGGTCTAGGACTAGATTCAGCATGTGGAGCAGCAGGGAGGAAGTGTTGCTTAAAGGTGTGTTGTGCTGGTGAAAAGGCAATCCAGTCAGTTCCAAGCGACAGGCCGACAGCCATCCTTCCAAACATGCAGTTCATGCTACAACAACCGCGGCCAGATGTAAAAACATTCCAAATTGATATATTTGGTTGTTTCGGGATTTGAAATTTAAATATTGAGCACAACCCACTACTGGCAACGCTGATCGTATTCTGGTATGAACCTAAGGCTTATCCACGTCAATATGGAAGCACTATACCCGAGTTTTGCTCTCGTTTGTGCTCGTCAGTAGGGCATATCCTTGACCGGATCCGGAAACAAGCCCCAGATCACTGGCGTGTGAAGCGGGTGTGTAATCACGTGGCACATGCTGGATACGGCCAAATTATCATAACAGAATATTACAACATCACCCATCGTAGGCTATAGCTCAAGATTATCCTATTTCCGCGACTGACGTCCGTCAATCGATGTGGACCCGAACGATCAGGACTTCTCACTGGCAAGGAACACCAGGCCTCCTAAAAGTGATCCGGGGCTTGTTTCCGGATCCGGTCAAGGATATGTACTACTGATGAGCTCAAACAAGAGCGAAACTCGAGTATAGTGCTTCCATATTGACGTGGATAGGCCTTAGGTTCATACCAGAATACGATCAGCGTTACCAGAATACGATCAGCGTTGCCAGTAGTGGGTTGTGCTCAGTATTTAAATTCCAAACAAAATTCACAGCTCACATTGTCACGCCATGCACTCAGTAGCATTGGAACGGAACCATGCACTACCAGCCCAACATGAGGAAAATATGACTGCAAACCGTAGCCAGAAGCATAAACACTCCAGAGGCTTAACGGTTGAAATGCTTATCCACCATTTTGGTGATCTATGGCACAAGACGAGTGCCTAATACCAATGGAGGCATCCACGTACAATCAAAGTCAGCCTCTGCAGGATTCTTCTCATGTGATACACAAGACTGAAGCACTTAATGGGGGCATCCGTGTACACACAAAGTGATCCTGTACAAGATTCTCCCTGTGTGATCTGTGGGATAGAACTAGAGCACTTATGGAGGCATCCGTCTATAATCATAGTGAGCCGCTACACGATCCTCCCTTTGTGGTCTCTGGCACAAGACTGGAGCACTTGATGGAGGTTACATTGTGTAATCAAACCAAAGAAACAAATCCCACATGAAACATTTATTTGTTACCTTGTTTGTTAACAAATAATGCAGAATTTTGATTCCATTGGTGAAATTGTTTGTTGCAAAGTTAGTTGATGGTATAAATCATCTCACTTGCAGAAATGGTAAATCGGAACTTGTTTCACACGCCCACTTATTGTAGTTGTTGGGAAACCAGCCATACGTTATCAAAATTTGCCTTACCTTGTTTGTTGTGACATTCCAAACCAGGTTGAGGCACTCTGTCATTGTACTAAGTGAAACAAGAACCACAGTTTTTGCTTTGAGTTGAAGAGGATGCTTGTGGACTTGTGCAACTCATGACTTCCTTCACGTGAAGAGGCGACTGTTTCACAGTCCAGGTGGCATCGCTGCCTCTAACTAAACATTGCAGGGTCTGAATCAACAATAAAGAAGCTAAGGACTCTGTTCTGATCTCTGGATAGTTGGTGGGGACTTTTTGACCACTAGGTGACAAATAGGTCTCATGATACACATTGCACACATTCAAGATTTCTTGGCGGCTAGAAATCACAGAGAGTGTGCCATAAAGGACAACTGCCCTGGCAACATTTTAAAATGATGAAACCTACCTACAATAGCAAGATACAGATATTCTGCACAAAGAAAACTGGCCCATGAAGAATATATATAGTCTTGGAAACAAGTACTTTGGCCACATGAAGCATGACAGTTTAGACAGAACCGTGACTGAAGGCATGGTTCCTGGAAGACAGAAGGGGTCAACTAAGATCATGATGGACAGCGGGACAGTAAAGGCACCGAGGGTATATTAATGCATGAGGAAGGAGAAGTGGTAAAGGACCAAGAGTCTTTCCAGCAGGTTGTGGTGAGAGCAACATTCTGCAGAGGATCTGCTACATAATGACCCAGTATTTATAGAATTTGTAATACTGGTGTTGGTGAACAAGCAAAGAAATCCCTAGAAGATTTGGAGATATGGTTTTATAGAAGAATGCTGGAAGTTTCTTGATAGCCAAAATGAGTAACCTAAACATTTTGAGGCAGGCTAAGACACGTATACAACTTATCACGAACACCAGAAAGAGGCAGTCATATTTTGGCCACATTATAAGAAGACAAAAACTAGAACATATTGTGATAACTGGAAAGATTTGTGGAGAGAAAAATAGAGGAAGACAGTGAGAGAAAATTATTATTCTATGTCATGGCATGGGAGGGTGTCGACACACAAATATGATGTTGGAGATCACAAGATGTGGAGAAGCCTGATCGCCCGTGCCAGTCCTCAAGGCTGTGGATGATGATGGTAATTCTGGTATACACATATTGAGATCCTTGCTGGTGCTGCGGGGGACAGGCATCTAGGCTGGGTCCACTTAGTGTCATGTAAACAGCAACACAAACAGTGGATAATTTCATGTCCTGGGAAAATAATCCTTGAATCAATCATCTCAGTCCATCAGCCAGTCAATCCATTAGTCCGTTGACTAGACAGTCAATCCAATCAGTTGATCAGTCAATCAACTTATCAGTCAGTTCAACAGTCAATTGATCATCCAATCAATCCACCTATCAGTTAATCAGTCCATCATTCGATTAATCATCCCATCAATCAATCCATTGGTCAGTTGACTAGCCAATCAGTACAGTCAGTTGATCAGTTAGTTGATCATCCAATCAATCCACCAGTCCACCTATCAGTTAACTGATCAGTTAGTTACTCCACCACTCCATTGATCACTCAATCAATACATCAGTTAATCAGTCAGTCAGCCCCACACTTACTTTGCTGTCCTCTCTGGAATTGATTTTTCAGAAGCCTGTAAGTAGTTGGGGCTTGAGAACAACCCTATTATGTTGCTCAAATGTACATATTCTTCTGTTTCTTGCAGCTGATATTTGCTTAGCTTGGTCATGAGATAAGCAGCTCGTTTATCTCAGTGCAGCTTTTACTTTTTCCTATGCATATTTTCGCACATGTACTTATTATTACTTGTTTTTGGGCAATCCTTGGGTTAGAGATTTATTTGTAACTGAAATAGTGTGGTTATCTGTGTTACTAACTTATTAAACTACCACATGTCTTTATATAATGAGCTTGTTTTCTTAATCACAGTTGTTATTAACGTTGATTTCTACTTGTAATTGTCACAAACTGAGTGAACATAACTTGTTGATGAAACTTCTATTAGTTTTGCATCTGTTACTGTTTGTGAATTGTATAAGCATTTTAACACCTTTTCTATAATTCTAGACTTCAATTTTCACTAGTGAATTGTGTGTTTTTGTTTGTTTCTGTTCACTCAGCCTGTTGCTCACATACACACATTGCATTCTGTTATTGTGTGCTATTTTTTCTATTATATGCTATTTAGTGATGTTATGATTTTTAACTCACTGTTTCCTACTATTGCGTGTTTCCATTAACTTTCTACTGTTTTTTTTTTGGTGTTTTTTCACTTGCTGATGTCTGTGTCATGTGCTTTCCACTTAATGTGTCTTGTTATCATGTGTTGTCAACTGTTTTATATGCCATTTGTTTTCCAATTTCTGTTTTAGGTGCCACATGTTTTCCGCATATTGTGTTATGCTAACATATTTTCCAATTAAGGTCTGCTGACATGCGTTTCCCACATACTTAAGTCTATATTGTGTTTTCCATTTGCTATGTTCTGCTATCATGTGTTAATTTCATATACTATTTCTTTTATCATGTTTCCCTCTGTTTTCTCCTATCATTTGTTTTTCACTTACTGATTTCTGTGTCATATGTGCTTTTCATTTACAGTTTTCAACTATTATATGTTTTTTATATTCACCGTTTTCTTCTTTAGCACACATTCTATTTGTGTATTGTGCTTTTGTGAATGTTATTACTCAGTGTGGCCTGTTGTATTATTGTATTTCTTACCTATTATATGACTAACATATTCCTTGGTTATAAACTGTTGCCTAAAGTAAGCTGCCATTTTGAAATGACCCAACTTGGCTCCTGTGGACAGCATATGCTTAATAGCCAGATTTCTGTTTGTTGTTCTAATGCTGTGTGCTCTGTGTGTACTAACTTAGCAACTGCCAGTATTATCTTGTATTTTTAACTTCATGATAAATGTATAGGACAAATCTGGTATGTTCCGTCACAATACGAGGTCTGTTAAGAAGTATTGAACCTTTGGCTGGAGAACATGGCTACTCACCTGTATGTCGGAAACCCTGATGCCCTTCAGAGTACCCTTCTTGGGGCTGTGCAACCTTTTCACACGGGTCAGACTATTTTTGGAAGCATTTCAGGAATGCATTTTTGGGAATCAAGTACAAATCTCATACAAACATAGCTCCCACTGAGTAAGAAGCAAGTGGCATTTATCTTTCTGTGTCTGGTGAAGAGAACAGGAAGTTCCTTAAAGGGAGCTCAATTTTGTTTGTTTCGTGGCAGAATGGGGCATAGTTGTACTGAATCGCTGTGGTCTATTGCCTGTAGAATCACTTTCATCTTCATCCTGGGATATGCGGGAGTTGAAGGAAATGAACAAGCTGATAAACTTGCTGGCTCTGTATCCCTGCAGAGGGCCTGCCCATTGATCATGCCGATGTTATTATTGCCCTTAGAGAGATGTCAAGAGTGGAGGACTTTGCCAGTGAATCCACATCGTTGTCCAGAATTAGAGACTCGGAAGTAAGAATTGGCACAGCCAGACATGAGAGGCACATTGGGACAACAAGGTGCCTTATCAGCCAACACAGAACTGGCACTAATTGCTGCCGGATGCTGATGTATATGTTAAGGGGAGGATCCAATACTTGTCTGGCGTGCAAGGATGATACCCCAACAGATAAACAGATGGGGTATAGTGTCTATACTTATATCACGGAGAAGTCACAGGGCTGTCCAGGTGGAATGTTTTTTCTAGTGAATATTTGAGCATATTGTGCTAGAGTATAGTCTGTCATTTGTATACAAGATATTGGTTATCATGGTTTTGTGCAAGCTGTAGTCAGCAATTAGATAACGTGGCTTTTCTGTTTATTGTAGTCAGTTGCAGATATGGGCATAACATGTATATATACATATGTGTATTTGTGAGTGTGTGTGTGTGTGAGAGAGAGAGGTGTGGCTTGTTTGTTTACTGTAGTTGCAGACATAATGAGCATAAAATGTATTTGTGTGTGTGTGGGAGGGAGTGTGAAAGATAGAGGGAGTGAGAGAGAAACTGAGAGATAGATAGAGAGAAAGTGAGAAGGGGGAGCCTCATAGTTAAGTGAAAGTATAAAAAAAAGTATCACTGAGAATAATTGTTTATTAGCATACATTTTGCTATGTTTCCGTAATTGATTTTATCTGCAGAGGTTCAATATCTCACTAAAAATTTAAAAAAACCAATACTGTATATGGTTTCTATTTTGTATATATTAAGGATTCTTTAAGAGCATTTATATATGTCTCTACTCTTGCTTTATTCAAACCATGTTTATGCATATTTTACAGTTTAACTCTCTTTCACCTAGGGTGTTAATTTAAACTAAACTGGCTGTGTCAGAAAGTGTAAAAGTAACAATTTCTGGGTCAAAATGGTGTTTAATGTAACAACTGGCTGAGTCAAAAACAGTTTGAGTCAGGAAGTGTCAAAATGAGTCAGAAGGTGTAAAAGTAACAACTGTCTGGGTCCAATTGGTGTTAATAACAAGTGTCTGGGTCAGAATGGTGTCAAAATAACTGTCTGCGTCAGAATATAAGTGGGAGAGGAGTTAAGAATAATAGTGACCGAGTAAGGTAAAAGAATGAATGCTGGGGTTTTATTAAGTCTAACAATGAGATGTTGCTTCTTGATGTTCCATGCTCCGGATTATCATTCTTTAACTGTTAATCACCTCGCAGTATTATTAATTGTATCTGAAGGTACAAGTGGCATGAGTTCGCATCCTAGCCCTTTAGGAGTTCCTTCGGCAGCCAGTCATCCCCTCGGCCACACCCACGCAAGTATGGCAGCAGAGACCTACGCAAGACCTGTCCAGAACCAAGCAAATTTAAGGCACTATCCACAGGGTGCGGTGTGATTCTTCCCTTCCCTTTCTTGTGTTTTGTCCTCCTTCATCATGATGTGACAGTAACTCTCGATCTTGTGTTTTGTCCTCCATCATGATGTGACAGTAACTCTCGATCTTGTGTTTTGTCCTCCTTCATCATGATGTGACAGTAACTGTCGATCTTGTGTTTTGTCTTCCTTCATCATGATGTGACAGTAACTCTTGATCTTGTGTTTTGTCCTCCTCCATCATGATGTGACTCTTGATCTTGTGTTTTGTCCTCCTTCATCATGATGTGACAGTAACTGTCGATCTTGTGTTTTGTCTTCCTTCATCATGATGTGACAGTAACTCTTGATCTTATGTTTTGTCCTCCTCCATCATGATGTGACAGTGACTCTTGATCTTGTGTTTTGTCCTCCTTCATCATGATGTGACAGTAACTGTCGATCTTGTGGTTTCTCCTCCTTCATCATGATGTGACAGTAACTTTCGATCTTATGTTTTGTCCTCCTCCATCATGATGTGACAGTGACTCTTGATCTTGTGTTTTGTCCTCCTCCTTTTCATCATGATGTGACAGTGACTCTTAGTCTTGTGTTTTGTCCTCCTCTTCATCATGATGTGACAGTGACTCTCGATCTTGTGTTTTGTCCTCCTCCTTTTCATCATGATGTGACAGTGACTCACGATCTTGTGCCAGTTTCTCTGCCTCATGCATCTTCATTCTCAGTGTGTCTTCAATGTCCTGTGTCCCTGTTTGTGGTGGTTAACCCTTTCTTCTTCTCCTATGAACTATATCTTCCAGTACTGTTGCGTCTAAGTCAACTGTCAAGGCTAAGCTTCAACATTTTAAAACCTACCCATTAATTAATTAATTAATTAATTAATTAATTCATTCATTAGCATGTCCTTTGCAGAACCTCGCTCCCATAACAACCTTCCGAAAAACCTCTCGATCATAAGCAAGATGTCCCGCATTTGATACACCCACCTGGAGATCATCCGCCCCATCCTGCACCCATCTTCTCTTTGGCCTTCCTCTTCCTCTCTTCCCAGGCATATACCCCTCCATGATTGTTCTCTCCAAACTTTCGTGACATATCAAGTGACCAAAATATTTCAATTTTCTTTGTTTTATCGTCTTTAATAGCCAACCTTCTTAATCATTCAGCTTTTGAAGTATGGATGCATTTTTCTTTTCTTTATCCAAGATATTCTTAGAACTTGTCTATGTAATTTATATTCAAAGGCATTTATGCACTGTTCAGCTTGTTTAGCAAGTGTCCAGGTCTCACAGGCATATGTTACAATGGGAAAGATGCTTGCTTTTAAAAATTCTGATTTTTGTAGTTCTATCTTAAAACCTACCCACAGAAATATAATTTACAGTACGTGTGATTCTAGTGGGTGGTTGGTGTAACAGGAAGTTAGCTGACAATGTCTGATGGTGGTGGTATACGGGTTTTGATGCCTGCAGTTGCTGTTGGCTACAGGGGGGAAAGGCTGGCCACTACTACCCCTGTGCACTCAGGCCCACAAAATGTCATGGTCTTATCACTTCACATACCATCAATGGGTTCCTGTTCCAGGACTTTAGTTTTGTGATTTTATGTGTGATTCTGTCATACACACATTTAGATACTGCAGAATTCATGCACATTGCTGAGATGCCTCTTGTGTACTATTTGGAGGAAGATTGGAGCATCCATGAAGTTACCCATAATGAATAAAAGTGATCCATTACCAAAAACCAAACTCATGGACAAGGAACACATTCTGGTCATCTGCTATCATCATGGGAAATTGCTGTGAGACTCTAGTAATCGTGCATTGCAGAAAGTACTGAGTTTTTGAGAGGTTTCATCACAGAGGAGATCCTGTTTGCTCCTCACCTTGCTAGCCGAAGGAATGTCGGTTTCCAGTATCTCCTGAGGAAAGGTTATAAAATATCACGGCCAGTATAACATTTGACCCTGACACATCTATGCATCTGTTATCAAACATGCATCTGTTTTTATCAAACATGCATTCATTATTATCTAACAATTGTCCACTGTTATCAAACAAGAGAGAGATCAAACTCATGATATTTGTTAGGATTAAGGATGAGACAATGAAAGTCACTTTATTTTTAATGGGTTAAGAGAGAAAAAGAGGTGGAATTACGTTTATGTAGAGATTGAGGAAGGAAAGGAGGGATAGATAATCAGCACAAACTGTTGATTAGAGATGAGAAAGAGAGAGAACATACATGAGGACATTTGAGTTTGCAGAGTTTAGATAAACACATTTGATTTAAATATGGAACTTAAAGAAGATGGAAGATAAATGTTATTATTGAAACACTTGACTACCACTGTAACACATTGCTAACATACTTTTGTTTAAATTATATATGTGGCCAACTTCGTATGTTTGCCAAAGTGACCTATATTAGGGAAAGTATAACCAAAACATTCTTTAAAAAAAAATGAATCGGTACAACTATCTCAAAACAGTCATAACATTAATATGAGGGTGTCTTGGCGAGGTAGAATAAGAATTGCTAAGGCAGAGGTAGCTTTTTCTAGATAAAATCGTACTGAACAACAAAAGATGCCTGTTACAATGAGAAAAAGAGTGTTGAAGTGCTACATGGATCTGTACTTTTGTATGAATGTGAGACATGGACAATGAGCAGACAAGCTTAAAAACACCTAATAGCTGTAGAAATATGGTTTCTGAAGAAAATACCGAGAATATCATGGACAGCCAGAAAAACGGATGAGCAAGTCCTACAAAAAGCAAATGAAAAACTGATTGGAGAAATTATATGTAGACAGTCACAATTTTATGGGCACATGAGAAGAAGTAAACTAAAGAACATGGTGACGATTGGCAAGATTGAAGGTAAAGAACAAGGGGAACGCAGAGAAGTAAATATCTGAATGGTTTGGCCACATGACATTGTCAGATAAGAACACAGAGCTGATCCATGACTCTGGTGATCATGTAAGATGACAAAATATGACTGCCGATGCTTATCAACATGGCACATGCGGATAACCAAAACATGTCTGATAATAGTTTGCTTGCTAGAGAATGAGTTAACTAGTAATTTCTTGTCCATAGCTTAAAGACTGCATTATTTAATAAACATTGTTTTATTCTTATTCATAGCTTCAGGGGCTACCTGGGTTGATGGAAACACGCCTGTTTACTCTCAAAGTATGACTTACTGTAAGTATGGTTTTCTCACTGCATACTGTAAACTGTTTCATCATAATGTAGTTAACTCAGTTGTTATAATGCATGTGTAAAATCATCAGTAAGCAGACTAGCTGAGAAACATCTGATGGTAGTGGAAATGATGTTGCTGAGAAAAATGCAAACAATACCATAGATGGACAGAAAAATAGAATAGACAGTTCTTCAAGAAAGAAATTAAAACCGTAAATTTATGTTTAGACATTAGATATTTTGCGTATGTAATGAGGAGAAATGCACTTGAGAACATAGTGATAAATGGCAAAGTTGATGCGATAAGAAGGGAAGGGAAAGAGATGCATACTTGGATGACTGGGCTACATGGCATAATGAGGACAAGATGACAGACCTGATTGATCTAAGACTGATGATGTGTGAGATGACTGATGATGTGTGAGATGTCAAGATGACAGACCTGATCTAAGACTGATGATGTGTGAGATGACAGCCATGTCTGCCCACGTTGATCTAAGACTGATGATGTGTGAGATGACTGATGATGTGTGAGATGACAGCCATGTCCGCTCTCGTTGATCTAAGAATGATGATGTGTGAGATGACTGATGATGTGTGAGATGACTGATGATGTGTGAGATGACAGACCTGATCTAAGACTGATGATGTGTGAGGTGACTGATGATGTGTGAGATGACAAGATGACAGACCTGATCTAAGACTGATGATGTGTGAGATGACAAGATGACAGACCTGATCTAAGACTGATGATGTGTGAGATGACTGATGATGTGTGAGATGACAAGATGACAGACCTGATCTAAGACTGATGATGTGTGAGATGACAGACCTGATCTAAGACTGATGATGTGTGAGATGACAGACCTGATCTAAGGCTGATGATGTGTGAGGTGACAGACCTGATCTAAGACTGATGATGTGTGAGATGACAGACCTGATCTAAGACTGATGATGTGTGAGATGACAGACCTGATCTAAGACTGATGATGTGTGAGATGACAGACCTGATCTAAGACTGATGATGTGTGATGACAACCATGTCTGCCCACGTTGAGCATGATACATGACAAACACGAGGTCAATATAATGAGGACAAGATTGCACACCTGATCTAAGACTGGTGATGTGTGAGATGACAAGATGACAGACCTGATCTAAGACTGATGATGTGTGAGGTGACTGATGATGTGTGAGATGACAAGATGACAGACCTGATCTAAGACTGATGATGTGTGAGATGACAACCATGTCTGCTCTCGTTGATCAGCATGATACATGATAAACATCATGTCTGCCTAAGATTACAGACCTGATCTAAGACTGATGATGTGTGAGATGACAACCATGTCTGCCCACGTTAATCAGCATGTTAGTTAGTTAGTTAGTCGTAGTTCCAACCTCATAGCAACGGGTTGTCCCCATTATGCTCCGTTCCTGTGCCAGTGAATATCGCACAAAACGCTCCCCACTGCCCAGTGTGAAAAGTGGAAAAGACAGGAGTCTCGACAAACAACAGCCCGCACAGATACACTGTGCATAATGCCGCCGCCAGAATGTCAACACAATAGTCCCCAACGAAACACCCAGTTCATCTCTTATGGAATCGGCAGTCATTTTCCCATCTGGATGTTTCCTAGATGTTACCCACACAGTCCACGAAAATACAGTTCATCGTCGCTGGCAGTGGCAGTCAATCAGAAGCCCAGCAGCCACGCATTTCTGCATAAGGCAAAAACCGGTCAACTCTGGGACATAGCCATCTACCATCGCTCCGAACCATGCAGTCACGTTCCAAAGAACCTTGGGCAGATTCAAAAGCATTTCACACGAAACTCACAGCTCACAGTGTCGCGCCACACACTCACTCAGTAGCAGGGCGACGGAACCATCAAGCCTCCTTAGTCGCCTCTTACGACATGCATGGTAGGCTACAGTGTTGCTATTCTTTGCTTCCCGTATGGGCCCCGGCAACACACGGGAGGTTAATCAGCAAACACGAGGTCAAAATGTAGAATATCAGTGATCAGAAAAGGAGGAAAGCAGTCATCCGCGAAAAATAGTAATCTATAGTTGTCTAGTTAAATGCAGTGTTTCCTCTAAAGCTGCCCCAGTGTGAATTGTGCACACATTTTTGGCCCTTGAAGCACATATATATGTTTAGCATTGTGCTTGGGCAGATTTTTAATGCCACATAGTATGAATGTAGGCTCACAAGACCGGATAGCTTAGAGCTAACATTGGTTTAGATCATTATTCATAATGTTACTTTACTGACGTAGTTTTCATGTATTCATTTAACAGCTGCAGGTCAGCGTGACGAAATGGATAAGAGTGGTTGCTCTGACACTTCCGGTGTGCTGATGCCGAGGCAGCTGGTTCAATCCCTTAACTGGCCTGGACTAACATGTTGATTTCTCGCCCTTGACTTGGGGACTAAATTACAAGTACCTCTGAAGTCAGAGTGGGTTCGCCTGATGGCGCAGGACACTTTTAATAGGGAAAGATAATCCACACGCAGAAATCAGCCAAGTGCACTAGAAGTAGTAGCACATATATGGACTACGTTTGAGTACAAAAGCATGTGAATACTAAAAAAAAAAATAATAAAATAAAAATTGACAGATGTCGATTGTTTTGTTTGTTCCCAGGGAACGGAGGTCAGATGCAGGCAGATATAGCATCGCATGCTCCACTGACCAATCAGCCTCGTATGTAGTTATTTTATTATTTTTTCTGTTTGTGTTGTTTTTATTGTATTAGGTTTCATCTGTCTTGCCTATCACGGTCAAACATTGACAAAGAGGCTTCTTGTATTCCATGTATTCTGGCCAGCGGACAAAACCATGTATTCCCTGAGTGAAGTTCAACATAGAAGTGGAGGTCAGCATGGTCGAATGGATAAAGTACACATGTTCTTAAACATCTGGTGTGCTGATGCCGAGGCAGGGGGTTCAACTCCTACACCGGACAGTTGGACTAAAATGCTGACTTCTTGTCCTTGACTAGGGGATGTAAATTGCAAGTACCTCAGAAGTCAGAGAGGGTTCAGAGAAGGCAAGGGACACTGTTAATAAGGGAAGCTAATCCACATGCAAAATTAAGCCCAGCGCTACTAGAAGTGGTGTGTATGGACTACGCTTGAGTTTAAAGCGAGCGAGCGAAAAAAAAACAACAACACACACACACAGAAGTCCCAAACAATATGTGGCATTTGTGAAACAGATTACTTGTACTTGTGTGTTTAAATATCACATGATTATTACCTAGGACTTGCAATATTTGCATGTTACTTATGTTCACAGTTTACACTTCTTCAACCCTGGCGCCGCTTGTAGCTTCTCATGCATATTGTGGGAACTCCTATTCGCGTAGACATGACTAAAGCATCTCAGCTGTGGACCTGTTCTAGAATTTGTTCTCCTGGTGTGTGATTTGATTCCTCTTCACCGGTTCATTCCTTCTGACTGTTGAGTAAATTGTAGATATGCATTAGCAATGAAAACCATCATCGCAGAAGGACATTTAGCAAATGCATCTTGTTCTAGCCCATAATCCCATCTGGGGTTTGCTAGGATTCCATGCTGGATGCTTTTATGATTTCAATCTTCTTTTGCTGTTTTATAATTTAAATCCTCTATTGCTATTTTGTAATCTAAATCTTCTTTTGCTCTTTTGAAATATAAATCTTCTATTACTTTTTTGTAATCTACATTTTTTATTGCTCTTTTGTAATCTAAATGTTCTATTATTCTTTTGTAATCTAAATTTTCTATTGCTCTTTCATAATCTAAATCTTCCATTGCTCTCTTGTAATCTAAATCTTCCATGATGCTATTGTAATCTAAATCTGCCATTGCTCTCTTGTAATCTAAATCTTCCATTGCTCTCTTGTAATCTAAATCTTCCATTGCTCTCTTGTAATCTAAATCTTCCATGATGCTATTGTAATCTAAATCTTCCATTGCTCTCTTGTAATCTAAATCTGCCATTGCTCTCTTGTAATCTAAATCTTCCATTGCTCTCTTGTAATCTAAATCTTCCATTGCTCTCTTGTAATCTAAATCTTCCATGATGCTATTGTAATCTAAATCTTCCATTGCTCTCTTGTAATCTAAATCTGCCATTGCTCTCTTGTAATCTAAATCTGCCATTGCTCTCTTGTAATCTAAATCTGCCATTGCTCTCTTGTAATCTAAATCTTCCATGATGCTGTTGTAATCTAAATCTTCCATTGCTCTCTTGTAATCTAAATCTGCCATTGCTCTCTTGTAATCTAAATCTGCCATTGCTCTCTTGTAATCTAAATCTTCCATTGCTCTCTTGTAATCTAAATCTTCCATGATGCTATTGTAATCTAAATCTTCCATTGCTCTCTTGTAATCTAAATCTGAAATTGCTCTCTTGTAATCTAAATCTTCCATGATGCTGTTGTAATCTAAATCTTCCATGATGCTATTGTAATCTAAATCTTCTATTGCTCTTTTGTAATCTAAACATTCTATTGCCATTGGATATCTTCTATTCTATTGACTACCTTCAGCTATGTTGTGTTTCCTTCCAGCTCAGCTGTTTCCCTCCAGCAATGTTGTTTCCCTCTAGCTGTTGGTTCTCCCTCTAGCTATGTTGTTTCTCCCTCCTCCTATGTTGTCTTCCCCCTCCAGCTATGTTGTTTCCCTCCAGCTATGTTGTGTCTCCCTCTAGCTATGTTGTTTCCCTCCAGCTATGTTGTTTCCCTCTAGCTATGTTGTTTCTCCCTCCAGCTATGTTGTTTCTCCCTCCTCCTATGTTGTCTTCCCCCTCCAGCTATGTTGTTTCCCTCCAGCTATGTTGTGTCTCCCTCTAGCTATGTTGTGTCTCCCTCCAGCTATGTTGTCTCCCCCTCCAGCTATGTTGTGTCTCCCCCTCCAGCTATGTTGTGTCTCCCCCTCCAGCTATGTTGTGTCTCCCCCTCCAGCTGTGTTGTGTCTCCCTCCAGCTATGTTGTTTCCCCCTCCAGCTATGTTGTGTCCCCCTCCAGCTATGTTGTTTTTCCCTCTAGCTATGTTGTTTCTCCCTCCAGCTATGTTGTCTCCCTCTAGCTATGTTGTTTCTCCCTCCTATGTTGTGTCTCCCTCCAGCTATGTTGTCTCCCTCTAGCTATGTTGTCTCCCCCTCCAGCTATGTTGTTTCTCCCCCTCCAGCTGTGTTGCGTCTCCCTCCAGCTATGTTGTCTCCCCCTCCAGCTATGTTGTGTCTCCCTCCTATGTTGTTTCTCCCTCCTATGTTGTTTCTCCCTCCAGCTGTGTTGTCTCCCTCCAGCTATGTTGTCTCCCCCTCTAGCTATATTGCTAGCTATCTTCTAGCTATGTTGTCTTTCCCTCTAGCTATGTTGTGTCTCCCAAGCTTCACAAGTGTCTCCCTCCAGCTATGTTGTCTCCCCCTCCACCTATGTTGTGTCTCCCCCTCCAGCTATGTTGTGTCTCCCCCTCCAGCTATGTTGTGTCTCCCCCTCCAGCTGTGTTGTGTCTCCCTCCAGCTATGTTGTTTCCCCCTCCAGCTATGTTGTGTCCCCCTCCAGCTATGTTGTTTTTCCCTCTAGCTATGTTGTTTCTCCCTCCAGCTATGTTGTCTCCCTCTAGCTATGTTGTTTCTCCCTCCTATGTTGTGTCTCCCTCCAGCTATGTTGTCTCCCTCTAGCTATGTTGTCTCCCCCTCCAGCTATGTTGTTTCTCCCCCTCCAGCTGTGTTGTCTCCCCCTCCAGCTATGTTGTGTCTCCCTCCTATGTTGTGTCTCCCTCCTATGTTGTTTCTCCCTCCTATGTTGTTTCTCCCTCCAGCTATGTTGTCTCCCCCTCTAGCTATGTTGCTAGCTATCTTCTAGCTATGTTGTCTTTCCCTCTAGCTATGTTGTGTCTCCCTCCAGCTATGTTGTCTCCCCCTCCAGCTATGTTGTCTCCCCCTCCAGCTATGTTGTTTCTCCCTCCAGCTATGTTGTCTCCCCCTCCAGCTATGTTGTCTTCCCCTCCAGCTATGTTGTCCCCCCCTCCAGCTATGTTTTCTCCCCCTCCAGCTATGTTGTTTCTCCCTCCAGCTATGTTGTCTCCCCCTCCAGCTATGTTGTCTCTCCCTCCAGCTATGTTGTCTCCCCCTCCAGCTATGTTGTCTCCCCCTCCTGCTATGTTGTGTCTCCCTCCAGCTATGTTGTCTCCCCCTCCAGCTATGTTGTCTCCCCCTCCAGCTGTGTTGTCTCCCCCTCAAGCTATGTTGTGTCTCCCTCAAGCTATGTTGTGTCTCCCTCAAGCTATGTTGTGTCTCCCTCCAGCTACGTTGTCTCCCTCCAGCTATGTTGTGTCTCCCTCCAGCTATGTTGTGTCTCCCTCTAGCTATGTTGTCTCCCTCTAGCTATGTTGTCTCCCCCTCCAGCTATGTTGTCTCCCCCTCCAGCTATGTTGTCTCCCCCTCCAGCTATGTTGTCTCCCCCTCCAGCTATGTTGTGTCTCCCTCCAGCTATGTTGTGTCTCCCTCCAGCTACGTTGTGTCTCCCTCCAGCTACGTTGTGTCTCCCTGCAGCTATGTTGTGTCTCCCTCCAGCAATGTTGTTTCCTTCCTGCTATGTTGTTTCCTTCCTGCTATGTTGTTTCCTTCCTGCTATGTTAAAGTGAGTTGCTCTACACTGTTTCATCAGGCTTAATTATTGAGGGAAGTGTGCCGGGGCAGGCAGAGAAGAGGAAGTGCACAGTGTCATGAAATCAAGATATAGATAATTACATGACAACAACAGGCAGAACATCTGGCCTATGATACAGAGGCATTTTGAAAGACTTATAGGAAGTAAGCCAATATCAGCCTATTGAGAGAGGTGTGAGACAGGGATGTGTAATGTTGTGTATATACTGAGAACCGTAATTGAACGTTCTATAGAAGTAAACAAAGATCTACACTTTTGCTTTATTGACTACTCAAAGGCTTTCGATAAAGTGAGACATGTCAACATGATAAGGATGCTTGAAGATCTACAAGTTGATGGAAAAGATCTTAGACTTGTAAAAAACATATTGAAAACAACAAGCTGCTATAAGAGTTGATAATGAAGTAAGCCAATATCAGCCTATTAAGAGAGGTGTGAGACAGGGATGTGTAATGTCTCCAGATCTGTTTTCCCTGTACAGTGAAAGTATTTTCAGAAATATTGAAGATATGGAAGGAATCAACATTGGGGGACGATGCATCAATAACATTAGATATGCAGATGATACAGTCTTGATTGCAGACAATGAACAGGACCTGCAAAATTTAGTAGATGCTGTTGTTACACACAGTGAACAACTAGGGTTAGAATTAAATTGTAAAAAGACACAGATTATGGTCGTCACTAGGAAGAACAAAATACCACAATGTAATATACAAGTAAATGGGAATATTCTTCAACAAGTGAATAGGTACAATTATCTCGGAACAGTAATATCTGTTGGGAGATGCCTTGAAGAGATTAGAACAAGAATCGCCATGGCAAAAGTAGCCTTTAGCAAGATGAAAAACATACTGACCAATAAAAAGATGTCAACTGAAACGAGAAAAAGAGTGTTGAGATGCTACATAGAACCTGTACTTTTATATGGATGTGAAGCTTGGACAATGAGCAGTCTGATGTCTGTAGAAATGTGGTTTCTGAGGAAAATGCAAAGAATACCATGGACAGCCAGAAAGACCAATGAACAAGTTCTTCAAGAAACAAATGAAGATCGTAAACTGATTAGAGACATTAGACGTAGACAGTCACAATTTTTTGGGCATATGAGAAGAAATGATCTGGAGAACTTGGTGACAACTGGTAAGATCGAGGGGAACAGACCAAGGGGAATACCTAGAAGCAAGTACCTGGATGGCTTGGCCTTGTGGCATGGTCGAGACAGAAACACGGAGCTGATCCACGACTCTGGTGATCGAGTGAGATGGCAGAACATGACCGCCCACGCTTACCGGCATGGCACATGATGGATGGATGGATAGGAAGGAAGCTAGCATGGGACCAGCCATCGGAGATGATGATGGGCCCTTAGTCATCATTTCATATCTGGAGTTGGACCTACTGCTTACATGCAGGGGTCAGTGTTAATGAGCAAACTCATGTGTTGTCAGTTTTGGAAGAATTTTCTAAAGGCATTAACAGTACATGTCTTACATGATAGGTTGGTGCATGCTGGTACAGGTGTTGATGGATTATATTCTTCTTCTTCTGCGCTCATTCGGCGTGTTTTTTCATACGCAATTGCGCTGTTCCTGTTTATTTGTGCCCTTAGGCTGACACATCTGACTTCTGCAGGCATTTGTTGACCGGGTTAACCTTCCCAGGTTGATGGATCATATATATGACTTTGGCATGTTGTATGGTAGAAGCAGGCATGACCACGAGTAGAATCAACATAGGTGCCTTCATAACCCATATAGCTACAATAGCAATCAATATCCCTGTGTTTTGACATTTGCTGAGCAAAACAGAGCATGCATAAATATGTTCTGACTGCTGTGATATCCAGTCTAGTGAATCATTCAGTCAATCAGTTGATTGTTGGACTGCTGAAGTCCTCATGACATCCATTTATCATTCAATCAACCTCTTATTGGCTTGCTTAAGTCCTCTTAGATGGTGATCTTTAAAAAAAAATTACTTGATTATTGACCTGCTTTGGTCCTCTTAGATGTTGATTGTTCAATAAATTACTTGATTATTGGCCTGCTTTGGTCATCTTAGATGTTTTTGTTCAATAAATTACTTGATTATTGGCATGCTGTAGTCCTCTTAGATGTTTTTGTTCAATAAATTACTTGATTATTGTCCTGCTTTAGCCCTCTTAGATATTTCTAGAATACCTAACATATGTCAAAAGAACCTTTTCTGAGTGACGTCCAGTTTCCTTGTAGTCTGTATTCAAGAAGTGTGTGTCAGCCTGAAACCAATAGGCACATAATTTTCCGTTGCAGCCCCAGAATATTGGTGCACGCAGACATATTTTGAACTGGATCAACAAGTTGGGGAAACATTCAAAGTTCCATATAACGTAAAAACAGTAACTGTAGATGGCTACACAGATCCGTCAAGTATAGACAGATTTTGCCTTGGTCAGCTGTCCAATGTCCACAGAACCGAAGCCAGTGAAAGAGCAAGGTAGGCTGATTGTGTCCCAGTAGAAGTTTTATAGATTGTAATGAAGTCATTTCATGGTTATACGTCAGGACTTGGTCAGATATGATTGAGCTACTGTTAACAGTAGACGGTACTACCTTCTTTCTGTTAGCACTGAATGATGGGCGGTGTTCACCAAACCCAATACCTCACATTGTGCCAGCAGCTTCGGGTGGAGGAGTGCAGTTGGGAGGATTCAAGTCATATCCTGGTGCAAGGAAATGCAACCTAATGACCATGGCAGACCAAACCAGGTCCTAAGCCTTGGTTGGCAACTGGTCTAGGATTGAAGCTCCGACAAGTGGATGGTTAGAGCATTGCTTTGCTGATCTGGCAGCTTCTGCGGCTTGTCTTGTTCCAGACATATTGGTGTTACCTTTTCTCTGGAGTAAACTAGGCAGGTCGAGAGAGGGATCATACTGCATGGGCAACACATGGTCTCTTCAATTCAGCCCAGGCCTTGTGCTATGGAGAGATATAACTCCATCCCTGGTTTCATTTTATGGCATACACTGCCATATGAAAGAAGTAACTAAAGAAACAAGTGACAATTAGAACATCCAGGCCACCAGAAAGATGATGCCTACTACCAACGCAACCAAAGAGAACATACAGTATTCAAACTCCATACTCCCAGGAATGCTACCTGGTCAAAAAAGCACGCTAAAGCCGGATGTGTTGGCCTACGGGTTTCGGCCCAAGAGCGCATAACTAGACACACCGCAATCACATCTGAAAAAACACTCTGGATGAACGCAAAGAAGAAGAAGAAACTCCATACATGACACAACAGGCTGAGATACCTCTTTTTTAATAAACTGCAGACAGCAGATACTGATGAATGCAACTGTAGAACAAGTAAAATGATGGCTAAACATTTACTGCAGGAGTGTCCATCATATGCAGAACCAAGAAAGTTATTCTGGACTATGCACACACCATTTAAGTACAAACTTTGTGGAGATGACAACAGGCTCACGTTGACTGCAGTTTTCTTTGGATGTATTTAAGTTGACGTTTGAAGGTATAAAGAGGGAATATAAAGTGGTAAGACTTCTCATGTAGTAGATCATAGAATTGAGGTTGGATACGAGCCCCGTTACTTACCATCCTTCTTTCCCAGAAACATTTCTAGTACCCATTTTGTCACAGCTGGGTAGCCCTCAGAACCTGCTGTGGTTGGACAAAAGCACTTGGGGATAGTACCCTGGCCATTGTCGATTTCATTGATGGTGACATAACTGAATATACTTTTTGAAAAATAAAGGAAGATGTCAGCGGGGTCAAGGTGACTGCTGCTTTCTTTGGGTATATTCATGTTGATTCTGCAGGTGTTCGAAGAGTAATAATTACGAATTACATTCTTAATTTATGAGTTGTTTAAATGTTTGATGAATGCAGTTAATACATTTTGATCAGTTTCCTCATGAAGAAAAACATAAATACGGCAGTAATGACATAAAAAGTAGTGGCCAGATTTTCCATGTTGGTAGCAGAGAGCCCACTTGAATTTTATTGAATGTTTATGTAATTAAGGATTTGCGGTGTATTTTTAGGCAGCTGTTTTTGTGTTCCAGTGTGTGCACTTGTCATGAGGTTTCCATCATCATGATTGAAACATTCAAGCACCCTGCAACCACTACCTTTGCGTTGCTCCTGACTGTAGACATATTGATCTTTTGTGTCTGTGTCTGCTGTGTGTGCTTGAAAGAAAAGGCAGTTGGCATGAGATACTGACCACATCTTCCATTGAGTGTCTAGTGGTCTAGAAATATGCAGCTAGCACCATATAGCAAATAATGGCATGAAAAGGATCTTTTTTAAAATATATTATTTACACTACTGGTGCCGATTGAGAAACATTCATAGCAATTTAATTCAGCTGGCCACATTTTTAGTCATGTGGCCAGGGAGTTAATAGTTTTGTATGTGTGCGTACAAGTGGACATAGTTACATGCCAACCTTTTAGTGTTGATTTGTTGTCTTTGTAAACAACACTGCCCAACACCTGTCTGTCTTACAGGTTGCATATAGGGAAGGGGGTGCAGCTAGACTACCGGGGGGAAGGCGATGTCTGGATACGCTGTGTCAGTGACCATAGTGTGTTTGTACAGAGCTACTACCTGGACAGGGAGGCTGGCAGGGCACCAGGCGATGCTGTGCATAAGATTTATCCCACTGCTTACATTAAGGTAGAAATGTTGTGTGTCTGACATGCTGTCAAGATGTATCAATTATCATATAAAGATTCATCTAACAGAACATTCCCTGAAGAGTTTCAGTTACTTAGGAAGTATAATGTTATCAAATTGTTCAACCTCTACACCGGACAGTTGGACTAAAATGTTGACTTCTCACCCTTGACTTGGGGGAGTAAATTACAAGTACCTCTGAAGTTGGAGTGGGTTCGCCAGATGGCGAGGGAAACTGGTAATAGGGAAAGCTAATACACACGCAAAATTCAGTCCAGTGCTATTAGAAGTAGTGTGTATGGACTATGCTTGAATACAAAGTGAGTTAGCACATTAAAAATTATTTAAAAAATGTCCATCTCTTATAAGGACTGCAGGTCAGGTGAACAGAAATCACAGAACATGTATATCATATAAATATATCTCACTTATGAATAAATAGAAAATACAAACTTCAAAAGTGTTGTTTTCCTATTGTGAGTTAAAATAATGAAGAAACATACAATATATTGCACAATTAATTGTCTGGCATATTTCGCTATATCTTGTCAGGTACATATTACAGAGTACATTGAAACAGATGACAATAAGTGTTGGTTATCTTCATTGAAAGGATTCATTGTATGTTGAATTAAAAAAAAAAATTATACAGCAACTAAGAAAAATAATAATAAATATGTTGAACCATGCACATGCCACGTATCTGTGTTAATAATCAGTTTAATCCTTGGCTTTTCTATTTCAAGTTATTCCAAAATTGAGAAAGATTTCTTCCATGACTGCTTCTATTTTCATCCTTCTCCTGGATGTTATACACCTTCATGCTCTACATTGTCTGCCCTCTACATCCAGCAGAGAATCTACACCTGACCTATGACAGCCCAGGATACAGCTGTCAGTTTATACAATGATGTCATTCTCAGTAGAGTGGTCTATCAAGTTTTTCACTTTAATTTCCCATTTTCTCATGACATGATTCTCTACATCCTGATCTGGAGTTATGAGAACAGTACAGTAGTTAGGTGATTCCTGGCACACAATAACTCACTCAATTGGATATGCTCAAGTCCAGCAACACTTAATTTTCTCAGCATGGGCCAGTCAGGACATCCCTTGTTTCAATATGGCACCTTTTGTGTCTGAGATATTCCTATGTTGGGGATACTTGGCGCCATTTCGGAGGATTCCATGGTGAAGTGGTCATGCCATTTTGAAAGTCATTGGCTCGTTGTCTGTCTGTGTTATTCAGGCCATCAGTGCAATGTTTCTGGAGTTGGTGCTTTGTGAGATGTTCCTGGCAGGCGGCTGGCTGTTCTGCACAGAGACCGAACCTGGTACATTGTAGTTGATTCTCCTGCCATTAACCCTTTACAGGGCAGATGCTTGTCCGTTTTTTAGCCCTGAAGGGGCAAGATTTGTTTCAGGTTCGGTAAAATTTCGGGTTGCATTAATAAAAACATCATAAATCAGGTGTTAGTCAACCGATTTTAGTTAAATAAACAACACAATGAAGGGAAAAGCATGCAGAATATGTTACTCATGTGATTGTTGCCGGTAATCCATATATGAACACAAATATTTACGAAATACAGCATGTTGTTTGTGACTTTCCGTCATCTATACGGCAATTTACAAACACATTTTCAGAATCATAATCACTTTCTTTAAAGTCCGACTCAGACTGCTAATGCAAAGTAACGCTTTGTCACTGATATCTAGCTCCAATTAATAGTCAACTTCGTGCCCTTTAATGTCACTTAAATTGAACCTAGCGAAATCTCGGCTATCACTTGAAGAATCGCCGAAATCCGTTTTGAAAAACTAAGCGTAAAAACCCCGAAAACTATCAAAAAAAGTCCGTAAAAGTCCGTTCAAATTCATAGTCGGCGCTTACAAATGGCGGCCACGTTGCCAAGCTATCAGCGAAAGCGAAAGTAGCCGTCGGAAGTATCGTAAGGCCGAGAAATCGTGTTTTTACAATGCATAATAGTATCGGACGGAATCAGTCGCTCTGCCTGTTAAAGGCATCGGCCGCAAATGGCCGTTCTGCCTGGTAAAGGGTTAAACATGTTTAACATTTAAACTGATCATCATTTCTCACCCACATCTAGTCTTGGTCATTGCAAGAACATATCTGGATCTTATTGAGAGAAGTCCCAACATGTATTGCAGAATTTTAATAGGATTATCTCTAGCACATCCCAGGAGAACTTGCTTGCCTACACTCTGAAAATGTTCTAATGTGTCACTCAGGTAATGATCATACCCAGGACAACTCTCATGCCTACACTTTGAAAATGTTCTAATGTGTCCCTCAGATAATGATCATACCAAGGACAACTCTCATGCCTACACTCTGGAAATGTTCTAATGTGTCACACTGATAATGATCATACCCAGGACAACTCTCATGCCTACACTCTGGAAATGTTCTAATGTGTCACACAGGTAATGATCATACCCAGGACAACTCTCATGCCTATGCTCTGGAAATGTTCTAATGTGTCACAGGTAATGATCATACCCAGGACAACTCTCATGCCTATGCTCTGGAAATGTTCTAATGTGTCACACAGATAATGATCATATCCAGGACAACTCTCATGCCTACACGCTGGAAATGTTCTAATGTGTCACACAGATAATGATCATATCCAGGACAACTCTCATGCCTACACTCTGGAAATGTTCTAATGTGTCACAGATAATGATCATACCCAGGACAACTCTCATGCCTATGCTCTGGAAATGTTCTAATGTGTCACACAGATAATGATCATATCCAGGACAACTCTCATGCCTACACTCTGGAAATGTTCTGATGTGTCACTCAGATAATGATCACACCCAGGCACAAGCAGCCTCTGCGTCATATGCGTTGGCCATTGTATTCAGTACAGTCACAGCACCTTTGCATCTATAATGAGAAGATCACACTGGTGCTGGAGTTAAAGACTGGTAAAAACTTTGCCGGGGAGCAAGCACGGTAGAATGTTTCTGATCATCAGAAGCAGTCCCCCCTCGCTAAATGTTTCGGCCCCTTTACCTTCCTGACACTCAGGGGGCGGGCCCGTCTGGGTCATGACTCCCAGACGTCTTTCTCCTGTTGTGCAGTATCTATCGAGACTTTCCCTTGTCGACTTCGCAGTGGCTGTTGTTTCGGTCTCATTGTGAGGTGGTACTCTTCTGGAGAGGTTTTTGTGTTACTGAGGTTGTTCTTCTTGAGAGACGGTGACTAACATTGCAGGCAAAGTTGAACCATTTACTGCATATCCTTGTCCCACCCGTATTGCGCTTGCTCCATAGCCAGCTCGAGGCCTTCTCCGCTGCCTCGCCCAGTCTTTTAAGTGCCCGGGTTCTTGCTTGTCCCTTTACACCTAGTTGTTTCACCACGTTGTATGCAGAGTTGGTAACAAGGCCTCTCGCGCCTATCTCAATGGCGAAAAGCCTGACGGTATATCCTTCTTGTCTCAGGCTTGCGACCATGTCACTGTATTTCTCCATCTTATATAGGTGTGCTGATCCTCGACTCTTGACTCTAACAAACCAGTCAGCTCGATTAGTACTAATTATTGAGCCGACGGAGAGCACACTACAATATCTGTTCGCAGCTGAAACTTCAGGATTTCTGCTGGGTGTTTACCACGACCCTGCAGGTCTACTGTCAGCTCCCAGTCTTCAGCGCCCCTGAGGATGGATGGCAGGCTGTCAAGGCAGTCGTCTCTGCTGTTTGACTTTTGGCCAGCTTTTTATGGAGCGTATCCACCTGGTTTTAACAACAGTCCCCTTGTTTGCCTGGAGCCTTGCTACATCCACTATGGCTGCCAGTTCAATGAGAACCTTGTGGCGCCACATGAATCGGCCTTGCCCAAGGGCCGATCTGCACGCAGACAGTACGTGTTCTATAGTCTGAGCCTTCTTGGTCTGCATGTTGCTACACAGGGGACATGTTGGGTCTTCGGATAAACCCGATATGACCAGGTTAACAGTTGATGGCAGGAGGTCGTAAAGTGATCTGACAAGGAAGCTTATTCTCAATGGCGGGAAGCGCCACATATCGTTTCACAAGAGGGACTTCTGTTGAGTTCCCTCCCATGACACCCACTGCCCTTGCTTTGGCTGCTGCACCGCTTTCTGCACTCGCTTCTCATCCTCGCCTTCGCAAATCTCCTTGACCACCATGTCTTTGTGCTGCCTGGCCGCTGTCTTTGACTACCATTGCGTGTCGCTTTGGTAGCCAAAGCCTTGCCTGTTGGACTGGGCATGTCCCTTCACTTCCTTTAACTGGAGCAAACTTTGCCTCGTCAACTTTCCATTTCCTTCCTGCCCTGAGCGTCGGCTGGGAGCCGCTCACTGTTTTATCTTGGGACTCACGCAGCATCATCACGAGCCTGGCTTTTCCAACTTTGTATTCTTCAACAACAGACTTGAACGGGAGAATGAGTTTGGACTTCTTTAACAACGTTACATCCGTCAGACATGGTGGCACTCTCAGCCATTTCCTTGTGGCTTTGCTGACTCTTTTCCCTAACGCCTCTACCGTGTTCGTGCACAAGTCATAGATGAGTAGGGGCCATAGCAGCTTCGGGATTAGTATGAGCTGGGGGCACCAGATCTGGAATTTTCCAATGAGTCTGCTCTTATCGATGGCCCGCAGTCCGTTTTATGTTATCTCTCATATGTGTTGTACTGCGTTCTTGTCTGTCAGCGAGGAATCGTACTCTCGGCCGAGTCTCTTGACGGGTTCCTCCATTACAGTGGGGATAGCCTGGTTAACCACCTTGAATGCAATCGCCACCATTTTGCCCTTCACGATCTATAGGCTTCTTGGGCTTGAAGCTCATCCTGCACCAGTCGATCAGTTGATCAAGCCTTTGGAGTATACGGTGTGCATGACTCTCGTCTGGTGCCAGGATAGTCGTGTCGTCCATGAAGGCCTTGAGTGGCGATATCCTACATTACTCCTTGAGTCTCTGTCCTTGTGCATAGCCGGATGCCGCACCCAGAACGCCCTGCATGACCATGACAAACAGTGTCGGCGAAATTCGTACATCCCATCGCTATACCCACTTGGAGGTCAATCCATCTGGTCATGAAGGTCGAGGTAGAGAAACGGAGAGTGAACCCGGAGAAATACTGCTTAAGCATCGATGTGATCTCCTCAGACACATGGTACGTCCTAAGGGCCTGCAACAGCATCTGGTGGGGCACTGACCTGTAGGCGTTAGCCAGGTCCAACCATACCACGTGAAGGTCTGACTTTTTGGTCTTCGCTCTCTGGATAGCTTCCCAGATCATGGTAGCATGTTCCACACATCCGGGAGCATCTGGTATGCCCCCTTTTTTAACCGCCTTGTTGATATACCTGTTCGCCATTAGGTGTGTCATGATTCTGCTAGCCATGACTGAGAAGAATATTTTGCCCTCGACGTTCATATATCACATCAAAGTATTTTAACCTGTGAGCTCATGGAAAATCTCACCAGATGAAGCTCATGTGGAGACCCATGTTAGAGCAAGTGTGCATTTACTGGGTTATTAGGTTATTGTTTAAGGTTCTCTTTTGTGACATAGTTATGTTTGAACAATGAAGAGACAAATAACAGGATGCACAAGTTATTGCCTGGCACATTTCACTGCATCTCGTATACTGCAGAAGTCACTCAATGTAAAACAAAGCAAAACAATGAATTCTTCAAGCTGAATATACAGCAAATGTAATTCCATAGTAAATTAATCTATAATAATTATGTACCTTGCTTCTGCTACTCATTCTTCTTCATTGCCATTCTTCTTTTTCATAATTATCATCTTCATAATTATCATCTTCATACTTTTTTCTCTCAACCTCTACTCTTTCTCCTCCTCCTCCTCCTCCTCCTCCTCCTCCTCCTCCTCCTCCTCCTCCTCCTCCTCCTCCTCCTCCTCCTCCTCCTCCTCCTCCTCCTCCTCCTCCTCCTCCTCCTCCTCCACCTCTGTCTCCTCCTCCTTCCTTCACTTCCTCCCATATGTGCCCTTGTATTGCAGTGTACTGGCAATGTTCTGTAATGATTGCTGTCTTGTGCATGCCAGGTGTTTGATATCAGACAGTGCCACCATCAGATGCAGGAACAAGCAGCCACAGCCCAGGCAGCAGCAGCAGCCCAAGCAGCAGCAGTGGCTGGAAGCATCGCTGGCTCCTCGGCCTGTCGGAGGTGCGCAGTCCCACTTTTCTCACATTATAGTTTTCTATGCACAAGTGTCAGTGTCTGTCTGAAGTCAGTCAGTAATACCTTCACAGCCAAGTCACATGGTTTGCTCGGGTATCAGAACTAACAGACAGGTGGGATAAAACCTGGTGCAATGAAGTCGACCCTGTTGACTTTCAAGCGACTTTTAGACAGTATTCCACAAAAAGTAAATCACTCAGATAAGTTAAAAACAAAAGAGTTGCATATTTTTGACAGAACGTAGCAGTCAACTCCAGCATTGTTTGGCTGTGTGTGTTTCTTGGGCAAATTTTACGTTCACTAGTTTGACATTGGTTTCTGAATGACCAGCATTCATACCATGGTTTCTGAATGACCAGCATTCATACCATTGTATGGAAACCAAATCAAGGTGGTATGCCGGATTACAAATTGCATTTGTAACTCCTTCGCCACAGAGCCAGTCAGATAAGTAAAGGACTCTTTTATTCACATTGAGACGTATTGGGTATACATGTGGGTATCTTGGTATACATTTGTAACTCCATATTTGTATAGACCAATTTACACTCGATGGGTGATGTGGTCAACATAATGCCAATGTATTTACTTCCCAGGCTATTTTAGCTTGGGTTGATCTGGCAGGTCAAGTCAATTTAAAAAATCTGCTTTGGTGAGGATTTAAACTTATGACCACATTCACACAGGCAGTCACGTTAGCCACTGTGCTATTGCAGCTGCCAATTACCCAGGAACAGCAGGGAAAACAGGCAAAAGGTTGTCCTCATGAAAGAATGCAAAACAGTTTAACTGAAGTAAGCTGAGCCACATTGTGTAGATGACATACCACATCTTCCAGAATACTGTTCATGTTCTCACATTGTACGGCAAACAACAACAATGAATATGAAAAAGAATAACAAAACCTTCTAAAAGACATTTACACACTTTTTATCAGTGCCTATACTCAGAAAATACCAGGTTTGAATCCTAGGAGAGTGCTTGGAATATTTACAGGATCTGTTGGTTTCTAATGACCTCACACATACCTTGGATCTCTTGGGTAGTGAGATTGGAAGCCCAGCCTTTTCAGATAAGGATAACAAGCAGGTCACATGTGCAAAATGTGGCCATTAAATATCCTACAGAACTTGGAAATAACAAAGAGTAGGCTGCAAAGCCATTGCTTTGGCAAAATTGGTAGGAAAGAAAAATATGCCTGTGGGTAGTTAGAGCCCATTAAAATGTTGGATCTGTGGGTAGTTAGAGCCCATTACAGTGTTGGATCTGTAGGTAGTTAGAACCCATTACAATGTTGGATCTCTAGGTAGTTAGAGCCCATTACAATGTTGGATCTGTAGATAGTTAGAGCCCATTACAATGTTGGATCTCTAGGTAGTTAGAGCCCATTACAATGTTGGATCTGTAGGTAGTTAGAGCCCATTACAATGTTGGATCTGTGGGTAGTTAGAGCCCATGACAATGTTGGATCTCTAGGTAGTTAGAGCCCATGACAATGTTGGATCTCTAGGTAGTTAGAGCCCATTACAATGTTAGATCTGTAGGTAGTTAGAGCCCATTACAATGTTGGATCTGTGGGTAGTTAGAGCCCATGACAATGTTGGATCTCTAGGTAGTTAGAACCCATTACAATGTTGGATCTGTAGGTAGTTAGAACCTATTACAATGTTGGATCTGTAGGTAGTTAGAGCCCATTAAAATATTGGATCTGTAGGTAGTTAGAGCCCATTAAAATGTTGGATCTGTAGGTAGTTAGAGCCCATTAAAATGTTGGATCTGTAGGTAGTTAGAACCCATTACAATGTTGGATCTCTAGGTTGTTAGAACCCATTACAATGTTGGATCTGTCTAGAGGAAGCAATTCTGACACTAATGTATGCCAGACTCGGAAGCTGACCTCAGATTAACAATTAGGTGCCACTCATTTGTCTTGAAAGAGGAATGAAGTATGTGTGCATATAATTGTTTGAGAGATCATAATGAAGGAATGTGTTTTCTTTAAGTCTGTGGCTTATATTCACTAGAAGATGATTTAAAGAAATCAGAAACGTTACAGTATGTTCTATAGTAATGAAAATCATATAAGTGTACCATAGTGGATAGTCTGTGTGTAGCTGTTATTCACACATTCAATGAAGACTATACCCTAGAGATGAAAGAAGGCACACTCTGGAGATACATGTAGGCATTCCCTGGAGATACATGTAAACACACCTTGGAGATAACATGTAGGTATACCTTGGGGATATGTTTAAGCAAAACCTTGGAGATAACATGTAGGTATACCTTGGGGATATGTTTAAGCAAAACCCTGGAGATAACATATAGGCATACCATAGTGATATATGTAGGCATACCACAGTAGACATTCCGTAGAAGACCTTATGGTAGACTGAACATGTTTGATGGCCATTATGTAGATGAAAATAAAACCTGTGCTGTTATTTGTGTGACATAAATGTGTTCACACTGTGTCAGTTTGTTGGGTAAGAGTACTGTTATGCTTCATATGAAGACAATTACACAGTGAACAAGATTGATTACAAAATAGGACATGGATTATTACAGAATTGACAAGACCAGTTGCCACCAATTACAGTCGACCTTCAGTAGATGGCACTTGATTGATTGATTGAGTTGCTTTAAGAGACTTGCAAAGACAAGATCAAATTATTCAAATTCCCAGGATGATCTATACTTTTCTGGAAGGACAGCATAAAACACTGAGGTGAACTGGAATCTTGACCTGACAGAGGCCAACAAAAAAAGTAGGATTCTTTGACACTCATTCTTATTTCTAAATTCTAAGGCATAAGAGAAAGGGTTAAATAATTAATAGATTGCGCCTTATTAATATTTGTTTTTGTCATTTTATCCACAGCCAGTCTTTCAGCAGCGGCAGGCATTGGAGTGGACGACCTGCGACGTCTTTGTCTCCTTCGTCTCAGCTTCGTCAAGGGATGGGGACCTGATTACCCCAGAAAGAGCATCAAAGAAACCCCATGTTGGATAGAAATTCAGCTTCATCGCCCACTTCAGCTGCTGGATGAAGTTCTACAAGCTATGCCAAACAATGACCTGCGACCGGGGCTTTCATTCTTTCTACCTTGATAGCGCTGGATTAGAAACATTGTAGATGAAATGTGACTGGATGAGGAACAAATGCACACTTAATTTTAACTGAGAATGAAATTAAAACAGGCCGAAGGAGAGTGGTGTCTCACATTATTACATAAATATTATGTGACCTAAGTGAAGTTTGTGAAGGAATGTGTAGGCTGATATATTACACATGTCGTCTGCCATGTTAATATGAACTTTGACCCTGAAATTATTAAACCAATCATCATCTACTTGTGAGCCTTGAGAGACGGCACAGTCTCACATCATTACGTCACATGTCATTTGTCATAGGTGTGAAAGTCTTAAGGGGCAGCGTAGTTTGAATTGACATCAAATGGTATCTGTTACTTAAATCAGAGCCTGAAATTATACTATATTATGTGGTATCTAAATATAAACTTTAGGATTAGTGTAGTCTCACATTGTTATACAACATGTTATTTACATTATGTGAACCTTGAAGGACAGTAAGTGTTTACAACATGGTAGATTTGGGGGACAGTTTTACATTATGTGAACCTTGCAGGACAGTAAGTGTTTACAACATGGTAGCTTTGGGGGACAGTTTTACATTATGTGAACCTTGCAGGATAGTTTTACATTATGTGAACTTATGAGGACAGTTAGTTTTACACTATGTAAGCTTTGGAACAGTTTGTTCCACATTCTGTTAGCTTTATGGGACTTTTAGTCTTATTTTATTACACAATGCCAACTAAACTGCAGAATGTATCAGCTGGATGAATAAACAGAATCCTGCCAAACAGTTGTAGTGTTTCATGATTTGCTTGGTAGAACTATTAAGAATTAAACAGCATTCTCCCTTCTTAATGAAGATATGTGCGGAAAATTTAAGCATTATATTGTTTAGTTTTCTTACATGAGTATGTGAAGACAAAGTTTGTTTAGTTCTCTAAGATAATTATGTCAAAGACTAAGGCATTCATTGAATTGTTTAGTTCTCCCTCTATAGCAGCACATTATGTGGAAGCTTAGTGTCTGTCAGCAAATTGTGTGGCAATCTATATATCAATCATTGAATTGTTTAGTTCTCCTTTTGTCTAGCAGCCCATTATGTGAAGATAGATACATTATTGAATTATTTAGTTTTCCTTTTATCTAACAGAAGATTTGTGGCAATATAGAAATAGAATTGTTTAGTTATTTTTTTGTGTGTCTATCAGCACATTATGTTGAAATTGGATAAATCCTTGAATTGTTTAGTTCTCCTTTTGTCTAGCAGCCCATTATGTTGAAACTAGATAAATCCTTGAATTGTTTAGTTCTCCTTTTGTCTAGCAGCCCATTATGTTGAAACTAGATAAATCCTTGAATTGTTTAGTTCTCCTTTTGTCTAGCAGCCCATTATGTTGAAACTAGATAAATCCTTGAATTGTTTAGTTCTCCTTTTGTCTAGCAGCCCATTATGTTGAAACTAGATAAATCCTTGAATTGTTTAGTTCTCCTTTTGTCTAGCAGCCCATTGTGTTGAAACTAGATAAATCCTTGAATTGTTTAGTTCTCCTTTTGTCTAGCAGCCCATTATATTGAAACTAGATAAATCATTGAATTGTTTAGTTCTCCTTTTGTCTAGCAGCCCATTATGTTGAAACTAGATAAATCATTGAATTGTTTAGTTCTCCTTTTGTCTAGCAGCCCATTATGTTGAAACTAGATAAATCCTTGAATTGTTTAGTTCTCCTTTTGTCTAGCAGCCCATTATGTTGAAATAGAAAAATTATTGAATTTGTTTAGTTCACCCTCTATCTAGCAGAACATTATGTTGAAACTAGATAAATCATTGAATTGTTTAGTTCTCCTTTTGTCTAGCAGCCCATTGTGTTGAAACTAGATAAATCCTTGAATTGTTTAGTTCTCCTTTTGTCTAGCAGCCCATTATGTTGAAACTAGATAAATCCTTGAATTGTTTAGTTCTCCTTTTGTCTAGCAGCCCATTATGTTGAAATAGAAAAATTATTGAATTTGTTTAGTTCACCCTCTATCTAGCAGCCCATTATGTTGAAACTAGATAAATCATTGAATTGTTTAGTTCTCCTTTTGTCTAGCAGCCCATTGTGTTGAAACTAGATAAATCCTTGAATTGTTTAGTTCTCCTTTTGTCTAGCAGCCCATTATGTTGAAACTAGATAAATCATTGAATTGTTTAGTTCTCCTGTCTAGCAGCACATTATGTTGAAATAGAAAAATTATTGAATTTGTTTAGTTCACCCTCTATCTAGCAGAACATTATGTTGAAATAGATAAATTATTGAATTTGTTTAGTTCACCCTCTGTATAGTATCACATTCTGTGGAAACAAAAATGAAATCATTGAATTGTTTAGTTCTCCCCCTATCTGGAAGTTAATTATATGAAAAATGAATCATTAAATTGTTTAGTTCTTCCTCCTTCGAGCAGTTAATCACATGAAAAATAAATAAATCATAGCATTGTTTAGTTCTACCTCTATCTAGCAGTTAATTATATGAAAAATAAATCATTGAATTGTTTAGTTCTTCCTCCATCTAGCAGTTAACCATATGAATAATAAATAAATCAATGAATTGTTGGAAGTCTTCCTCCATCTAGCATCACATTATGTGGAAACAGAAAAGATGATTACATTGTTATACATAAATAACAGAGCCCCTCAGTTTTCGTGCAGTGCATGCTTGTGAACCGATGGCTCTTTTACACTGGCTCTCAAAATTATCCTGAACCTGACAGCCACCTTGAAATCCAATAAATTCTATTGCTTTATTTTTCTTCCTCTTTGCCTCTAGAGCGGCCTGACTTGTCACCCAGCATGGACTTTGGTAGAGGGCTGTGATTGTTGTAAAGTTTCATTGATGTGTTCATTTGTTGTTGTTTTATTGAAACATGAATTTCACTTCCATAAGTAATATTCTTGCCAAATGACTGTCATTGTATTGATCTTCAAACCCGCATATTTGACACAAGTCAGATAATGTACTTTGTAAATAAGTAATTGAAATAATAGTATCTGTGTGTGTTTCTTTTTTCAAGAATTGTAGTAGAGCACTAGCCTACAGCACTTGCCTTATGAGTTCAATCCTTAGGTCAGGAATGCTTCTTTTTTTTTTCCAGGCTGCTTACAACTCGAGGGCAGCCAAGTAAGTTAAGTAAAGAACCGTTTTACATGCCTTGAGGCATGTAGGGGGCACATAATGTTATCCTCAAATTTGTCTAAACCAGTTGACATTCGAGGGATGATGTGGTCGGTACAATGCTGGATGTCTTCACTTCCCTTGGTATTTCCTGGAGCCAACTTTAGACTGGGCGCACCCTGGAGCCCAGATCAATTGTCACAATCTGTTTTGATGGGAGTTTGAACCCAGATCTCTGGGTTGGCAGACCAGCCTGCAAGTTAATGTTCTACCATCAGGGCAACCCAGATCTCTGGGTTGGCAGACCAGCCTACAAGTTAATGTTCTACCACCAGGGCAACCCAGACCAGCCTACAAGTTAATGTTCTACCACCAGGGCAACTCAGATCTCTTGGTTGGCAGACCAGCCTGCTGCAAGTTAATGTTCTACCAACCGGGCAACCAAGATCTCTGGGCTGGCAGACCAGGCTGTGAGTCAGTGCTACCACCAGGGCAACCAAGATCTCTGGGCTGGCAGACCAGGCTGTGAGTCAGTGCTACCACCAGGGCAACCAAGATCTCTGGGCTGGCAGACCAGGCTGTGAGTCAGTGCTACCACCAGGGCAACCAAGCCTCGTGCAACATTGCTACCAGAGATGTTGTATTAGAAAGAAAGGTGGGAAAAGAATGGAGCTACCCACTGAAACTTGTATTATTGTGACCATAATGTTCAGATATATGAAGTTCTATCATTTCATGCTCCTACAGCAGTATTTGTCATGGGTATCTGTGTGTCATTGTCATGGGTATCTGTGTGTCATTGTCATGGGTATCTGTGTGTCATTGTCATGAATTGTTCTGTTTTTAATGGAGTGTTAGTTAGTTAGTAAGTCGCGGTTTCAACTTCACAGCAACAGGTCGTCCCCATTATACTATGTTTCTTCTGCAAAGGATTTCTGTCTGATGATGGTGACTTAAGTGTTAGACAGGTTTTCTGAGGGCAACCTTTTAGACAGCACACATGTGGGCTTTGTCTAGAACCCTTTCTCACCTGGCCCTGCCCTGACAGGTACAGCAGAAGGAAAAAGGCAGCAATCACAAGTGCTGTTGATACTGTGCTGTATACATGGCAGCATCTGGATTATCACCTTATATATATAGATACACACACACACCTGATATCCTCTGCCCTTTAACCCCTACAGAGGCATGAACCCTCAACCAACTGACCCCGTATTGTCCTGTAGCTCACCGCATGTCCTCCCCGTACTTTCCTGCAGCTCACCGCATGTCCTCCCCGTACTGTCCTGCAGCTCACCGCATGTCCTCCCCATATTGTTCATCTCTGTCTCTAGTTCTCTTCTCATTGTGTTTAAGGCCACCCTCTTATTTGCTGGCCGTGTGGGTCCAAGAGAACAGATTTTCTCATTATACTACTCACAAAGTGTTCCCAGTGTGTTCTATCTAGCATCAGCATCTTTCCCTCACCTGTTGATTGGCTGGAGCCTGGTTTTCTTCCTACACTCTTCATTAATGATTCTAGCATTCTAAGTCCTGTTCTGCACAGAACCAATGAATAAATTTCACAGATTATTTGTGATTATTTTAGTCGTCCTCATCATCTCTGACCCATGTAGCAGTACTGATTTATTATTAGAGTTAAATATTCTCAGTTTGGTTCTAGTTCTCATTTCGTTTGACATCCACAAGTTTCCTACTCCTTTGATAGCTCTTCTTTCCTGATGTATTCTGACTGTAAAATCTGCCTATTTCACCACCATCTTTCCTGATGTATTCTGACTGTAAAATCTGCCTATTTCCCCACCTTCTTTCCTGATGTATTCTCACTGTAAAATCTGCCTGTTTCCCCACCTTCTTTCCTGATGTATTCTCACTGTAAAATCTGCCTACTTCCCCTCCTTTCCTGATGTATTCTCACTGTAAAATCTGCCTGTTTCCCCACTTTGAGTGCTATATATTATTTGTATGATTCCACTTCTTTCAGACACATCTCACATACATACACATATTCATGTAAACGTAGCGGTAGAATGATGTCATTGTTAAGTAAGGTTGCATGACATTGTGTGCTTTGTTCAGGGTAATACCAAGTTTAAAACTGAATGAAGAAAGGACATTTGTCTCTGAATCCATATTGGCCAGGGTAGATGCTGTCATTGTGTATGATGGCATTATTTATGTAAATTTTTATAGCAGATATAAGAACTGAATCTACCTCTAACTACAGTGTCCACATTCTGCACATCACTGGCTCATGTTTGTGGCTCGTGTTTGTGGCTCGTGCAGATTCTCAGCTTGTATGGTAGTTGAGTTACAGCTGCTTGCTTTGAATTTGTTAACACTGGTAACTTGGTTAACTTTGAATCAGTTATTGGTGGTAACTTGATATTTTGAATCAGCTAACAGTTGTGACCTGGTTGCTATGAATCACTTAACAGTGTTAACTTGGTTACTTTGAATCAATTAATGGTGGCAACTTGGTTATTTTGAATCAGTTACAGTAAATAATCTGGTTACTGTGAATCAGCTACAGTTGTAACTTGGTTACTGTCAACAGTGTTAGCTGGGCAACCTGATTGTAAATATATGTAGTGATCAGCATTCTCACATGTGGCCCTTGTTGGCTCTTCCAGATTGTATGTTATGTTACTAAACACTTGTGGTCAAGTTGTCTAAAAAGCAGCGAAGAATGAAGAACAAAAATACCATAGAATTGTTCCATTTTTCTTGACACTCCTTAATTAACATCTGTTCCATACAATTGATATTTGATTGTGTTCATTTGTTTGCCTTCATCAGCTCACAGCAGCATTGTATTTTTGTGATTTCCATAAGCATTTCATTGTTAATCCCCTCATTGTTTTCTGTTGACCTACCAGTCATTTCCTGGATCAGATTTGTTATCTAGACTACACTGATACTCAAGTCAACAGGTGATCATGCTTGTACAACCCTGTTTTTGTCAGGGTCAATAATAGCACCTTGATTTTCATTGGAAGTCTGGATGCTTGTTAATATTCATGAATGATGCTGAAGTTATTTCTGAGATTTTGTTAGGATGAATTCTAGGATATAACTGTTGTAGGGGTTTACAAAAGTGTTTGTCCAAAGAAACCCTTTCACCATAAAAAATACGAGGGTCATCCATTAAGTATCTGGACTGATGTAATCCCTAGATAATTATGAGAGAAGAAATTAGTTGTACTTTCTTTTATGTAGTCACCTACCACTACAACAAATATTTTCCCACCGGGCTACGACTCTTGTCTTCCAGCAGCATACAATTCTTTTGGCTGGTCTTTGAGCCTTTGGGACCTGATGGACTTTGGTCCTCCTGATATGCCGTTTCAGAGAGCCAGTCAGTTGAAAATTACTCATAGCCAAATCAGGACTGTCAGGTGGGTGTGGCAGTATGTTCCATTGCAATTAGTCAATAATTGGCATAGTATTTGTGGTTGTATCAGGTCTCGGATTGTTGTGTTGAAGAATGACACTTTTTGGTCGACATTCACAGGGTTCATCCTCGAT
Source organism: Cepaea nemoralis (assembly GCA_014155875.1). Classification (NCBI taxonomy): domain Eukaryota; kingdom Metazoa; phylum Mollusca; class Gastropoda; order Stylommatophora; family Helicidae; genus Cepaea; species Cepaea nemoralis. The sequence goes on from JACEFZ010020299.1 coordinate 81,282, forward strand.
GGGTTCATGACCTTCACGAAAGCATTTACACAAATCAGACACTGATGAACATGCTACAGTCTGCTCTCCAAAGAAACATGACAGTCGACTATGAATTTCAGAAGAACCTCTTTTATCAAACATTTCATCACAACATGTTGTTCCTGTACTGTAATCAAGTGGTCTAATGCCATTTTGAAAAACAAAGCATGGGAAAACTGCTAATCCTTGCCCATTCCACACCAAGTGTTAGATGCATATTGTTCATATCAGATTAATTACTAAACTTAAACCATCTTCATGTTTGGGTTATCCTGACACAATCCAGATACTTACTGGACAACTTTCGTATAAGATAGAAGCTTCTTGCTCTGAAATGAATATTCATTACTGACAGTTACATTTTACATCTGTTATAATTTGATACTTTTACAAACCAGCTTTTATAACTATTAAAAAAATAACATTTCTTTTCTATAGTAACAAGTGAAGAAAGAAATAAAGAGTATTTTAAAATTACCTCATCAAATTTCCGTAATTAATTGTAACTTAGCAGAACAAGAGTGGAGCATAGTTGGAATAAAGAAAAATAAACACTGGTTATCTCCAAGGCAACTTGATGCAGCAGCACGATGGTGATCTGGCTCTGGGTACATTCTGGCACCTAGAAAATGTGTGGCAGCCCCAGATACTTATTTTATTATGAACAGATAAAATGGTGTTATTTCTGGGTCAGATGTGTATGAATGTTATTATTGAGCATATCTATGTGATCTTTATGATAACACAGATTCAGCTGTTACCTTAACCTTTTCTTTGATCAGTATTGATACCTACATTGTTACAAATGCCCTGTTACTCAGATTTATGAGAAGCATGTGACCCATCTACCAGTTATTTATTTTCCTTTCCTGGATTTACCTGTTATTGTAGCCTTTTCCTTGATCAGTATTGATTCCTACATTGTTACAGCTGCCTTGTTATATTTATAACAATAGGCAGTTATGCACATAATCTAACAGTTAGGTAGTTTCCTTTCCTGGAGTGTCTCCACCAAGATGGCATATGCTGCCGTGTGGAGTTTGCTCTGGTAAATGGAGCCTAAATGGGGTCTTTATGCCAAGGTGAAAGCCAGTCCTGGTGTATGGAAATGAATCATAGACAAAAGACTAGTGAGGAATTCTGTAGAAGCTGCAGAGATGTGCTTTTATAGAAGAATGATGAGAACACAATAGACAGATAAAAAGCATAACAAAGATATTTTGAAAGAAAACTGGTTACTGGCATCAGAAGTAGACAGTCCACATTCTTTGAGTTCAAGAGAAGGAGACAGCCGGAGTATATCATGACACTGGGAAAGTTGGAGGGCAGGAGAGGTAGGGGAGACCAAGAGAGAAGATGCTAGACAGTCTGGTGGCATGGCACGGAGGAAGATCAGTATCAGAAAGGATTGGCAGTACACGAGACAGAAGGCTATGGACAGACATGATGACTAGTGCCAAACAGCATGGAGTAAAAGAAGACAAAAAGCCAGACAGCATGGCTGCCTCAGTACTCCAAGAAGGGAAGGCTAAGAGAAGACGTCTGTACCGAGCTATTGAAAGTACATATTGGTTGGAGTGGTTTCAGGGTTAGGTGGTTGTGAATGCTCTGAAAGATTGAGTGTTTACATGTAAGTCTGATGCAAAGATTGAGTGTTTACATGTAAGTCTGATGCAAAGATTGAGTGTTTACATGTAAGTCTGATGCAAAGATTGAGTGTTTACATGTAAGTCTGATGCAAAGATTGAGTGTTTACATGTAAGTCTGATGCAAAGATTGAGTGTTTACATGTAAGTCTGATGCAAAGATTGAGTGTTTACATGTAAGTCTGATGCAAAGATTGAGTGTTTACATGTAAGTCTGATGCAAAGATTGAGTGTTTACATGTAAGTCTGATGCAAAGATTGAGTGTTTACATGTAAGTCTGATGCAAAGATTGAGTGTTTACATGTAAGTCTGATGCAAAGATTGAGTGTTTACTTGTAAGTCTGATGCAAAGATTGAGTGTTTACATGTAAGTCTGATGCAAAGATTGAGTGTTTACATGTAAGTCTGATGCAAAGATTGAGTGTTTACATGTAAGTCTGATGCAAAGATTGAGTGTTTACATGTAAGTCTGATGCAAAGATTGAGTGTTTACATGTAAGTCTGATGCAAAGATTGAATGTATACATGTAAGTCTGATGCAAAGATTGAGTGTTTACATGTAAGTCTGATGCAAAGTTTGAATGTTTACATGTAAGTCTGATGCAAAGATTGAGTGTTTACATGTAAGTCTGATGCAAAGATTTAGTGTTTACTTATGAGTGTGATGCAAGGATTGAGTGTTTACTCGTTATAAGTCTGATGCAAAGATTGAGTGTTCACGTGTAAGTCTGATGCAAAGATTGAGTGTGTACTAAGTCTGATGCAAAGATTGAGTGTTTACTCATAAATCTGATGCAAAGATTGAGTGTTTACTCGTAAGGCTGATACAAAGATTGAGTGTTCACACGTAGGTCTGATGCATTGATGTTCAGAATCTCTGAGCTCTGTAAAGGGCCTGTATGTGCTGTAATGAGGTGGGCGCCATCATGAGGTGGGCGTAGAGGCTCATCTCTCAACTCTGTACCGAAGTATCAGTCATATAGGGACTATACTGCATATTCACCTATCCTTCTACAGGTGCAGAAACCATTGGCTTGTGTAAGGCTGATTCTGGAAATCCACATCTGTAGAGAGACACATTAGGATGTACTGAGGTCATATTTCTGCGCAGCATGTACAGACTGGCTGGGATTAGCCTAGGTTGGTCATGTGACCTCCAGGTGTTTTACGTATTCCATTGCCAACAGATTTCAGCCCAATGCCCAGTGGTATGACGTTGGCCTTTAATTCGAGCAGACAAAGTCCACTTCACAGAGTTGACGTTATGGATTTGTGGTAAATCCTAGAGTAGTGAATTGGATGTCTGGATTTCTCTGACAAAGGCAAAAAATTGGAATATTCGCTCATGTTGCACTAAATTACGGCGTTCAAATGTTTCTCCGCTAACCCCGAATACTCTCGTCACGTGATGCGATGAGAATTAGCAGTGGTTTGAATCGCAAAAGTGACTTATGAGAGTATGGAGCCGGTCGCTCAGAAAGTCGTGGCGTGCTGATGAGCGTAATCTAGCCAAGGAATCAACATACAGCTGAAAGATGCTGGTGTTGACCGCAATATCCTGAAACAGGATGAAAACGCGGGGGGAAAAAAAAAAAAATGTTTATTATTTTTAGCTTGTATCATTTATACATGTTACAATACTAACAGTAGGAAACTTCACATGAAGTTACTGAACCTCCCTGTGTTTTCTGTCATTGAAAACCATAATGACATTTCGCCGCTTTCTATTATTTCAGTTCCCTTTAGACATATCAACAACATTTTTCTTGGGTGGGGGTAAATATAAGATGGCATAGGACTAAAAAGGTATGACTGAATCACTAATGTAGAGCTTATTGAATATTTGTAATCTTGTTGCTGTTGCATAGAGTGAGTGAAACTATGTATGGGACTTGAATACAGTAATATTAGAATCCTGCAAATAATGGTCATTATAGTGTGAAGGTGCAAACACCAGTTACTTTAGCACTGGTACTCAAAGTGCTGGTTATTGTGACTTGAGTATTAAAAATACTCATTACAGTAGTACTGGTTATTGTAATGTAATGTTGGTTGTTTTAGTGTACTACAAATGCTGGTTACTGTGAAGTGAGTTAAGCAAATACTGGTTATTGTACTAATGCTCGTTTTTGTAATGCATTAAGCAAATACTGGTTACTGTACTAATGCTGGTTATTGTAATGTGAGTTAAGCAAATATTGTAATGTAAGTCTGCAGATGCTGGTTGGTGTAGTATGTTTTCTGCAGACACTGGTTATTGTAACTGTGCTACATGTACAAGTTATTGTATCTTAATTGCTGCAAATACTAGTTTTTTGTAAACATTACTGCAAATAGTATTTAGGATAGTAACCTCAGCACCGCCAATACTGGTTATTATGATGTGAGTACTGTCAGTACTGATTATTGTAATGCGAGTACTATCAGTAATGGTAATTGTAATGTGGTTACCGTAGTCTCATCTGTGCTTACTGAGTATTTTATTATTTTAAATACTGCAAATACTAGATTTTGTAACTTGACTGCTGCAAATAATGGTATAAGTATTGCAAACAGCAGTTATTGTTGAAACTTCAGTATTGTTCATACTGGCATTTGTTATTGGGAGTACTGTCAATACCTGTTATTGTAATGGATTACTGCCAGTACTGGTTCTTGTAATGTGTTACTGGTTATTGTAATGAGAGTAGTACAGATCACTGGTTTGTATAATGTGAGTAATGCGCACACAGTGGTTATTGTAACTTGAACACTGCTAATACTGGTCATTGAATTGTAATTAGTACAAATTACTTGGTTTTGTATTGTGAGTACTGCAAGCAAAGTTTCTTGCAACTTACGTTCTGCAAATACTGGCTATTTTAACTTAATCACTGCACACTGTGGTTACTGTAACCTGAGTACTGCACACTGTGGTTACTATAACTTGAGTACTGCACACTGGTTACTATAACTTGAGTACTGCACACTGTGGTTACTGTAACTTGAGTACTGCACACTGTGGTTACTATAACTTGAGTACTGCACACTGTGGTTACTGTAACTTGAGTACTGTACACTGTGGTCACTGCAGATTCAGTTATTGTAATGTGAGTGAAACAAAGCTGACTCTTGTAATGTGAGGTTAGCAGATACTGTAAAATGGAAGACTATGTGCCAGCGCTGATCTTCACAGTTGGAAGAAAATGTGTGTGAAACAGATGCTAATCTTCACATTTGGAAGAATATGTGTGCAAACACAGATGCTAATCTTCACAGTTGGAAGAAAATGTTTGTGAAACACAGATGCTAATCTTCATGGTTGGAAGAAAATGTGTGTGAAACACAGATGCTAATCTTCACATTTGGAAGAATGTGTGTGCAAACACAGATGCTAATCTTCACAGTTGGAAGAAAATGTGTGTGCAAACACAGATGCTAATCTTCACATTTGGAAGAATGTGTGTGCAAACACAGATGCTAATCTTCACAGTTGGAAGAAAATGTGTGTGCAAACACAGATGCTAATCTTCACAGTTGGAAGAATGTGTGCAAACACAGATGCTAATCTTCACAGTTGGAAGAATGTGTGCAAACACAGATGCTAATCTTCACATTTGGAAGAATGTGTGTGCAAACACAGATGCTAATCTTCATAGTTGGAAGAATGTGTGCAAACACAGATGCTAATCTTCACAGTTGGAAGAATGTGTGCAAACACAGATGCTAATCTTCACATTTGGAAGAATGTGTGTGCAAACGCAGATGCTAATCTTCACAGTTGGAAGAAAATGTGCGTGCAAACACAGATGCTAATCTTCACAGTTGGAAGAATGTGTGCAAACACAGATGCTAATCTTTACATTTGGAAGAATGTGTGTGCAAACACAGATGCTAATCTTCACATTTGGAAGAATGTGTGTGCAAACACAGATGCTAATCTTCACAGTTGGAAGAAAATGTGTGCAAACACAGATGCTAATCTTCACAGTTGGAAGAATGTGTGCAAACACAGATGCTAATCTTCACAGTTGGAAGAATGTGTGCAAACACAGATGCTAATCTTTACATTTGGAAGAATGTGTGTGCAAACACAGATGCTAATCTTCACAGTTGGAAGAATGTGTGCAAACACAGATGCTAATCTTCACAGTTGGAAGAATGTGTGCAAACACAGATGCTAATCTTTACATTTGGAAGAATGTGTGTGCAAACACAGATGCTAATCTTCACATTTGGAAGAATGTGTGCAAACACAGATGCTAATCTTCACATTTGGAAGAATGTGTGTGCAAACACAGATGCTAATCTTCACATTTGGAAGAATGTGTGCAAACACAGATGCTAATCTTCACATTTGGAAGAATGTGTGTGCAAACACAGAAGCTAATCTTCACATTTGGAAGAATGTGTGTGCAAACACAGATGCTAATATTCACAGTTGGAAGAAAATGTGTGTGCAAACACAGATGCTAATCTTCACATTTGGAAGAATGTGTGTGCAAACACAGATGTTAATCTTCACTTTTCGAAGAATGTGTGTGCAAACACAGATGCTAATCTTCACATTTGGAAGAATGTGTGTGCAAACACAGATGCTAATCTTCACATTTGGAAGAATGTGTGCAAACACAGATGCTAATCTTCACATTTGGAAGAATGTGTGTGCAAACACAGATGCTAATCTTCTCATTTAGAAGAATGTGTGTGCAAACACAGATGTTAATCTTCACTTTTCGAAGAATGTGTGTGCAAACACAGATGCTAATCTTCACATTTGGAAGAATGTGTGTGCAAACACAGATGTTAGATGCTAATCTTCACAGTTGGAAGAATGTGTGCAAACACAGATGCTAATCTTCACATTTGGAAGAATGTGTGTGCAAACACAGATGCTAATCTTCACATTTGGAAGAATGTGTGCAAACACAGATGCTAATCTTCACATTTGGAAGAATGTGTGTGCAAACACAGATGTTAATCTTCACTTTTCGAAGAATGTGTGTGCAAACACAGATGCTAATCTTCACAGTTGGAAGAATGTGTGTGCAAACACAGATGCTAATCTTCACATTTGGAAGAATTTGTGTGCAAACACAGATGCTAATCTTCACAGTTGGAAGAATGTGTGTGCAAACACAGATGCTAATCTTCACATTTGGAAGAACTTGTGTGCAAACACAGATGCTAATCTTCACAGTTGGAAGAAAATATGTGTGCAAACACAGATGCTAATCTTCATAGTTGGAAGAAAATGTGTGCAAGAACAGATGCTAATCTTCACAGTTGGAAGAATGTGTGCAAACACAGATGTTAATCTTCACTTTTCGAAGAATGTGTGTGCAAACACAGATGCTAATCTTCACTTTTTGAAGAATGTGTGTGCAAACACAGATGCTAATCTTCACATTTGGAAGAATTTGTGTGCAAACACAGATGCTAATCATCACAGTTGGAAGACTTCTGTGTGGTGACCATAGTTCGAAGCCTACAAGACGTTCCTTAAATGCTACATTGGTTGTGTGATCCTGTGTTTGTCAGGTAATTGTGTACAATATATCATGAATTCACTTCTCTACGGAAAGTTTTTGTTCACACAAATGCAGCATTTGCCTCATGTACATTTGATCAGCGTTTGTTTTTATGCACTTACTTAAGATTGGAGTTCTTATGGGTTGACAGTTTCACAGCTGAGGGGAATTGATGTGATTATCAATTGAGTAAATTGTTAAATATGTACAATACCATTGACAGACCAACTGTATAATGATCAGAATTCCCACAATAATGTTTGTGTGCTATGTTTTATTACTTTGCTGTAATGTTGCTTAACATTTCTAAGTAGAGGCATTGTATATATGTGGCTGTTGTATCTATGTTTGTGTAATCATATGGAATCTCTGTACTAGTATCTCCACATTTGAATGTTGGTTCTTTGTTGCATGTCCTATTAATCTCCACATTTGAATATTGGTTCTTTGTTGCAAGTCCTGTGTAGCTCATTGCTACCAAACCCAACCTTAACTTGATTTACCAAGCAGTTTTACATTCAGAAGTTTGCCATTAATTTCTGAAAGAGAAGTCGCCACTGTAGTCCCACTGACCAGTGTCAGGAATGAACACACTAGCCTGCCGTCAGTGCACTGGAAGTTTAGGCGCGAGCACATTCAGGAACATTCTGTTGGATCTCAAATTATGTTTGTCTGAACTACGTGATTGGCAGAACATGCGCTCTCGTGCACACCAAATTATGGGGAAATACTTTCCAAGTCTGACATGGTTCTGTACAGTTGCTGAATGGTGCAGACGTCTGCACTGAAGACAGTTCATTATGGGGAAATACCTTCCAAGTCTGATGTGGTTCTGTACAGTTGCTGAATGGTAGACAATTTCATTATGGGGAAATACCTTCCAAGTCTGATGTGGTTCTGTACAGTTGGGTGCAGACATCTGCACTGTAGAAAGGTTATAATTGGGATACGGTCTAGTGTCAAGTAGAACGTAATTAACTATACACAAATGGCTAAATATATTTGACACAAGATTTCAGATGTAATATTTATAGTAAGAGTTCTTTTTCTACGTATGCAATATGTGTATGTGAACAATGCAGTTGTACCCTAGTTATAACCTATGTGTGAAAGATGGAACAAAATACGCAGGAAATCATGTTTTAATATTTAAAACTGAGACTTTGAATTGGCTAGCATCTTTTTTTCTAAGCACTTTTGTATTTGGTTGGATAAGATTGCAACAAAGTGTAATAAAAAGTGTTATATCTGGACATCTGGGTGGACTTTCAACAATTCTCTGATGCTCTGGGAATCTCTGATGTTGCATTTTTGCATTATGCAGCAAAGCATAGGGGACATTTTTTTTATTAAAAAAGATGTGATTCAGACTATTTCCATTATGAACTGCCTAAGGGTGTAACCATCCAATAGAACCATAGTATATTACATTGTAACAAATAAATAACACACAGAATAAGAAAGTGATGTTTAATATTAATAAATCCAATTCCTATCGATGTGTGATGCTCTTATTGTAAATCCGAACAAACATATTTATACTATTTACATTTGCTTGAAAGCCTACCAAAGACATCTTGTTGGACACTTCAACTGTATTGAGCTGCATTGAAAGTCAAGTGGTGATGATTTTTCACATTGGTTTTTTCCCCCCTTTCCCTGGCATCTGGTGCAAAACCTTATGCGACTAAAGAGTTATTGCTTGGCATTGATTTGTGTGAAGTTGTCTGTGAATCCATAATACCTTTCACTGATCACATCACACATGGGGTCCAGTGGCATTGTGCCACTCTGGCACTGTATGCTCTTTTAGAAACATTGGTGAATATTGTAATTATTACATTTTTAAGGATGTGAATTTTTTTATGTGTTTCTCAGTTGTTTTTAGGACAAAGCTTGTTCATTGCATTGATGTTACTTCTGGACCCACCTTGAGAAAACATAAATTGCTCAGAGATTTAAAATAGAAATGAAGTACACACATGTTAGCTGACAATTATCTGTGCTGAACAAAAAAGCAGAAGGAGAAGTGGATAAGATATGTTTGTTACATTTTGTAAATTACGTCTCATTTTATTCTCATGAAAACTAATTATTTCAACAGTTGATTCTGTTTTGGCAGTTTCCAGTGAAAAGACTGGCATATTGGTGGCTGCATAGCATGTGTGGTTTTCATTTAGTGAAGACTGGTAGACATGTAAATATGTGGTAAATATTTCTGGTATACATACTTGAATGTCTACACTTGTAGAATCTATATAGACACAATTATGCAATTATGTCATTTATGTATTATGATAGTATTTTTTAAATGTAGAGTGTTTGTTAATGTCATTTAAGATGTCAGGAATTACTGCTGTCTATAGTACAATTAGTTGTACGCAGATGCCCATATCCTAGCACAAGACATGAACTGGTTTCTCAGTCTCGTGCTAGTTCTCATGTTCTCCTTGTGCCTGGCCTGGAGCCGATGAGGATCGTGACTCTGCAGCCCTCTTTGTCATTTGATATTTTTATGAAGTTAGTGGTGTAGTCACATGACTCTGTGTATATGTAGTTGATTACTCATTATATAAACATGTTCCCCTTCCTTCTTAACTTCTTTCTATTCACCTCTACTTCATCTTCTCTGTCTTTGCCTATGGACAAGGGGGAGGTGGTCGTGCGCTTGTGGGACCAGGTGGAGAAGGCGGAGGAACAGATTGAGAACCCATATGTGGAAAGAATGAGATTGCGGGGGATCGGCAGGGGTTCTGGAAGAATCTCAAAACTGAGAGGGAAGATCAGGAGAACGTTTAATCAAATAGCGGTGTGAACGATTAGTAGTATGACTCTTCACTGGCTGTTGAACAAGAGGATGGAGCAAGTACGGGAATTCCTGAGTGCAGTGATGTCGGTTCTTAACGCAACTCAATTCAACTCAACTTCTCTGTCTTTCTGTTATTTTCTCTTTCTTCCCCTCACTGCCTCCTCGCTCTCCCATCTCCATTCTCAATGTTGTTACCATATCACCCTGGTTATGTGTTAACTGCCACTGTCTATAACATGATGGCACCATTGTGATTAACTGGTTGCTAAATAATAATTAGACGTGGAGGAAATGTATTAAAAATGGCTACAATCTTGCAAATTTGATTTAACAAAACTCTACGTTGTCCCATCATTTTACGAAAGAGTATGATGCAATCAGATGTCAGTGAAGACAGTTCTGTGAAGATCTCATTTATCACATTTGTGTAATCATGTACATGAGCATGTCTAGCACTGTTGTTACAGAAGCAGTCTTGTATTATATAGCATACCTGTCTGCCATCCGTAATAACAACCTAGAAATTATACCTAAAAGGCCATACTTTCACAACAAAAACATCCCCAGAAACTATCATCACTATGTAAGTGCAGAGCTAAAATGAAACGTAAGTGAAGAAAACATCAGAAGAGTGCTACTACAGGGGAAACTATCTCATTGTGGCACACCTAGACATGAAACCACAGACATGTTAGCTACAGGAGGAGCACAGTGAGGCTAAACAGATCAGGACACAACAGTCTGAACAGACACTTCTACAGATTTAAGTTGGTCTGCCCCATCACCCCTGTGCACATGTGGACTGGCAGAACAAACAGCTGAATATGAACCTACAGAGACCAACAGAACAAACAGCTGAACATGAACCTACAGAGACCAACATAGAACAAACAGCTGAACATGAACCTACAGAGACCAACATAGAACAAACAGCTGAACATGAACCTACAGAGACCAACAGAACAAACAGCTGAACATGAACCTACAGAGACCAACATAGAACAAACAGCTGAACATGAACCTACAGAGACCAACATCCAGTCAAAGTTGTTTGGGGTCTCAGATACAGCAACGTACAAACATAAATCCAGGCTACTTGTGTAGACATTACTAGAACAACATTACTAGAACAACAGTGAGGATAATCTGTTAATTGTCTCTAACTAACAGACTACATCTTTAAACACAGAAGCCACAAACAATATGTTGCACAATTTCTTGCCTGGAATATTTCACTGCATCTCTATCAGGTGCATACTGCAGAGTTGTATATCATGGGAAGTGAATACATGAATTATACTTAAGCTACAATACTTAAAACACTTAGTCACAGGTATTGTTCGAATGTGCAGCATCTGTTATCCCTACGGGAATTTCAGATTTAACACAAACTCTTTCCTGTTTTGCACAGAACTGGCTGGAACCACCTAATTGCTAACGCCTCGCTTTATTTGAGCAATCGTTTATTGTTCGTTGATTATGGTATATGACACGCTTTTTCTTTGTTAACTCTATACCTATATTTTATGAGATGTTGAGAATCAATGAGGATGGCGTTTTATAGCCATGGGACTACACAGCTAAAGATTAACATGCACAATTTATTGCCTGGCATTTGTTTGCGGCTTCTGTTTAAACTCACTAAGGGAATACGTGGTTTTGAATTTCTGAGACTACATCTTTTCCATACACATTTGCAGAAAGTTAGTTATAGTGTCCTTTTATGCACACTTCTAGAATGCACACATTGGCAGGAAGTTAGTTATAGTGTCCTTTTATGCACACTTCTAGAATGCACACATTGGCAGGAAGTTAGTTATAGTGTCCTTTTATGCACACTTCTAGAATGCACACATTGGCAGGAAGTTAGTTATAGTGTCCTTTTATGCACACTTCTAGAATGCACACATTGGCAGGAAGTTAGTTATAGTGTCCTTTTATGCACACTTCTAGAATGCACACATTGGCAGGAAGTTAGTTATAGTGTCCTTTTATGCACACTTCTAGAATGCACACATTGGCAGGAAGTTAGTTATAGTGTCCTTTTATGCACACTTCTAGAATGCACACATTGGCAGGAAGTTAGTTATAGTGTCCTTTTATGCACACTTCTAGAATGCACACATTGGCAGGAAGTTAGTTATAGTGTCCTTTTATACACTTCTAGAATGCACACATACAATTCAGGTTTTCTACTTATTAGAGGTGCCAGTTATTCCAAAGAGTGTCTCACCAGGGGCATAGTCTCCTGTTATGACAGATGGGCAGTTATGTCTTGTTACACTGATTGTTACATTGACTGAGTAATTTGAGTTATCATTTTGTGTATTCTCATATCAGACTGTGTTTGTAAGAGATAGGTTGTTCTTTTTCTCATTATAAATGTTATTTTAAGTGCTGCTTGTTACAATGATTGTGTAAATAAACTAATTGTTATAGACTTTGTCATGAGTAATTGCTTTTGTGAGAGGTTATTTTTGTTATTGTTATAAGAAATGTTACTTTAACTGTTTGCTTGTTTCATTGTGTTACGTGGCCATAACAAATTGTTTTTGTGAGAAATCTCGTTCTTCCTGTTCTTGTTATAAAAGTATTGTTTTAATTGTTGCTTGTTTGAATTAGTGTGTTCTATGGTGCTTGTATTGTCAAAACTCACTGTTATCAATGCCTATAGTACCTTGCCGTGTAGGACAGGGTTGTCTTGAGCCTGATGAATTTAGGCCGCCTGGCTAGTGCAGTTATCACAAAATGCATATTAGGGGTATTTTGTTCCGACAGAAATAAAATCCATGACCTTACCGAGGATTCAAACCCGGTTTCTCAAATGGGAGGCCAGTGTTCTAGCCTCTCAATCAGACGCTCATCGCTTGTATTGTGGAAGATATTATTATTCTTGTTCTCATTATGGAAATGTTATTTTAGATGCTACTTGTTTCATTGGGTGAGATATTTTGCCCTGACCATGCGGGAGAGCTGATAGGCTAGCAGGGAATGCACCTCTTGGTGGTAGATTACCTATGGACAAGGGAGAGGTGGTTGTGCACCTGTTGGATCACGTGGAGAAGGTGGAGGAACAGATTGACAACCTGTGTGTGGAAAGAATGATATTGTGGGGGATCGGCAGGGGTTCTGGAAGAATCTCAAAACAGAGGGAAGACCAGGAAAACTTATTATCAGATAGTGGTGGGAATCAGTAGTATGATGCTTCGCTGGCTTTTGAGTGAGGAGACAGAACATGTATGGGAATGTCCTGAGTTCAGCCATGCTTAGCTCAACTCAGCTCATTGGGTGAGTGGCTATATGGTTGAGTTGATTGAAAATCCTCTGAAAGATTGTCTTGACTCTTTCAAGTCTGATGCTTTGTCATTTAGAGCAGCTGGGCCCTGAAAAGGGCTGGCTTCTATTGGAGTGGTTGGTGTTTTACCTCCTGATCCAGTACTGAAGTGCCATTGGCAGCAGCTCTTCCTGATGCAGACTATCCACAGGCAGGGCCACCGGTCTTACCATGACACAGATGTAAAGTTTCAGTACCAGTCTTGCACACCCTTTTGGTTTCTGAATTTGGAGAGCTCTCTTTCCCCACTCCAAATTCAGAAACCAAAAGGGTGTGCAAGACTGGTACTGAAACTTTACATCTGTGTCATGGTAAGACCGGTGGCCCTGCCTGTGGATAGTCTGCATCAGGAAGAGCTGCTGCCACATCTTGGCCAGTGTCAGGTTTTGGTTGTCACAGACCTGGGTGGTCTTAATTCTTCATCTTATGTCCTGCTGTTTTTGCCATGTAGCATTGCAGAAAGGAGGCAGATGCAATTTTCTGTTTTTTTGCTTGTCTTGTTTACTAGATATCTTCAGTGTCTCTTTTACTCCAGCTCTTTCTGGGTCGTCCTCTCACCTTGTATCCTGATGTTCGCATTTAGAACGCTCTAGCCACTGCAGCATTCTGTGAATGTGTTCAGACTGACATCTATTTCAATGACAGACAGTGGTTACTTTAACTAGTTCTGTGACAGACAGTGGATACTTTAACTCTTTCCATGACAGACAGAGGATACTTTAACTATTTTTGTGACAGACAGTGGATACTTTAACTATTTTCATGACAGACAGTGGATACTTTAACTATATCCATGACAGACAGTGGATACTTTAACTATTTCCATGACAGACAGAGGATACTTTAACTATTTTTGTGACAGACAGTGGATACTTTAACTATTTTCATGACAGACAGTGGATACTTTAACTATATCCATGACAGACAGTGGTTACTTTAACTAGTTCCGTGACAGACGGTGGATACTTTTAACTATTTTCATGACAGACAGTGGATACTTTAACTATATCCATGACAGACAGTGGATACTTTAACTATATCCATGACAGACAGTGGTTACTTTAACTAGTTCCGTGACAGACGGTGGATACTTTAACTCTTTCCACAACAGACTTTAACATTCCATGACAGACAGTCGATACTTTAACTATTTTCATGACAGACAATGGCTACATATTAATGCTGAATGCGAAAAAAATTCTCATCTCACAAACACACTACAAATGGGTACTACTACAGATTAGTGGGGGCAGTGGCTGTCAGCCTGGTGGTCATATGTTCAAGACCTCCTGAGGCTTGAGTTAAGAACCGTCATCACAGAACTTGGGACATTCCCATATGTGCTCCATTCTCATCTTCAACAGCCAGCAAAGAGTCCCCACGAGGCATAAATAAAACAATTTATCTGCATCTCCAGATTGACCCAGTCTGAAATGGGTACCAGAAAATATTCTGGTAGGTAAAGGCAGCCGGTATAATGTTGACCTCTCTGTACATTTAAGGGACTAGCACCATACATCCAATTGGGGTGTAAAGTGTCCTTTGCTTTACTTATTGTAATATTTTTACCACAAACATAGAATTAAAAAAAACAACAACACACAAAATGCAATTCAAAATGTTCACTTTATTTCTCAATGATCTCTTCAGAATGTTTCCTGTCAAAGCCTCACATTTTCTTGTGTTTGTCCTAGATCAGGGATGAGCAAAATCTGTTTGGGACGGAACGATTGTGGGGAATTAGACTGCTTTAGGTCTTGTAGACTTTAGGGATTCATGTGTTAGTGCAGACAGGGAGTACTTTGAAGGCTTTAATGGTTCAGATATGTAATTTAGAAATCATGATCTTTTACAGGATTCTAAAAATATAACTGTAGTGTAAAAAAACATAGGTTTAGGGTAAAATATGTTTGAAAATTATTATAAATAGATACGTATACACTTGGGAAGGGGGAAACGGATTAAGAAATATTTCCAGCGAGGCTCTGTCATCAAAAATTCAGGTGACAGGTTCAAATCCCGGTTTGGGGTAAGGGGGTGTGAAAAGAGATTCACCAGTGGATCTTTGTTAGAAGACTTTACAGCCTTAAATAATTTGTAACAGGTATTTAATTTACTCAAGTCAAAATGTATAATAAAACCATGGATCTTTTTTTCCATACATGAAGCAATGAAAAAAATTATTATAAATGGAAAATATTACTATTAAACAATCATTCCTTTATAGGATTGAGACCACTTATGAACAGTTTTTGTAATTTTAGAATAAAAGTTTGATATCCTATCTGGAAGGGGATTGCGGGGTGGGGAGATGTACAAGTGTATCACAAAACTAAATCTTTGTTAGGAGATAAGTTCAAATATCAGCTGTTACAAGGAGATGAGTTCAAATATCAGCTGTTACAAGGAGATAAGTTCAAATATCAGCTGTTACAAGGAGATAAGTTCAAATATCAGCTGTTACAAGGAGATAAGTTCAAATATCAGCCGTTACAAGGAGATAAGTTCAAATATCAGCCGTTACAAGGAGATAAGTTCAAATATCAGCCATTACAAGGAGATGAGTTCAAATATCAGCCGTTACAAGGAGATGAGTTCAAATATCAGCCGTTACAAGGAGATGAGTTCAAATATCAGCCGTTACAAGGAGATGAGTTCAAATATCAGCCGTTACAAGGAGATAAGTTCAAATATCAGCTGGATGAGTTGAAATATCAGCTGTTGCAAGGAGATAAGTTCAAATATCAGCTGTTGCAAGGAGATGAGTTCAAATATCAGCTGTTACAAGGAGATAAGTTCAAATATCAGCTGTTACAAGGAGATAAGTTCAAATATCAGCTGTTAAAAGGAGATAAGTTCAAATATCAGCTGTTACAAGGAGATAAGTTCAAATATCAGCCGTTACAAGGAGATAAGTTCAAATATCAGCCGTTACAAGGAGATAAGTTCAAATATCAGCCATTACAAGGAGATGAGTTCAAATATCAGCCGTTACAAGGAGATGAGTTCAAATATCAGCCGTTACAAGGAGATGAGTTCAAATATCAGCCGTTACAAGGAGATGAGTTCAAATATCAGGTGTTACAAGGAGATAAGTTCAAATATCAGCTGTTACAAGGAGATAAGTTGAAATATCAGCTGTTGCAAGGAGATAAGTTCAAATATCAGCTGTTGCAAGGAGATGAGTTGAAATATCAGCTGTTGCAAGGAGATAAGTTCAAATATCAGCTGTTGCAAGGAGATGAGTTCAAATATCAGCTGTTACAAGGAGATAAGTTCAAATATCAGCTGTTACAAGGAGATAAGTTCAAATATCAGCTGTTACAAGGAGATAAGTTCAAATATCAGCTGCTACAAGGAGATAAGTTCAAATATCAGCTGTTACAAGGAGATAAGTTCAAATATCAGCTGTTACAAGGAGATAAGTTCAAATATCAGCTGTTACAAGGAGATAAGTTCAAATATCAGCTGTTACAAGGAGATAAGTTCAAATATCAGCTGTTACAAGGAGATAAGTTCAAATATCAGCTGTTACAAGGAGATAAGTTCAAATATCAGCTGTTACAAGGAGATAAGTTCAAATATCAGCTGTTACAAGGAGATAAGTTCAAATATCAGCTGTTACAAGGAGATAAGTTCAAATATCAGCTGTTACAAGGAGATAAGTTCAAATATCAGCTGTTACAAGGAGATAAGTTCAAATATCAGCTGTTACAAGGAGATAAGTTCAAATACCAGCTGTTACAAGGAGATAAGTTCAAATACCAGCTGTTACAAGGAGATAAGTTCAAATACCAGCTGTTACAAGGAGATAAGTTCAAATACCAGCTGTTACAAGGAGATAAGTTCAAATATCAGCTGTTACAAGGAGATAAGTTCAAATATCAGCTGTTACATTCTAACGGTTTCAGTGGCAAACAAAAAGTAGGGTTGCACCAAACAAAAATGGCTGACAGGAAATGTGAAGTAAGGGTGTATCATAGTTATGATTTAAAAGTTGCTAACATGGTAGCAGACATGTTGTATTATAACACAGTGACAACATTTCAGCTACATGCCCATGGCAGATACTGGAAGTTACTGCAGATGATTAATCATCCAATGGTACTTAATTAGCTAAGTTCTTAATTAGGTTGTAGTTTGTAAAACTATTCTATTTACAGAGTTTGAATAATGAAGACAGTAACAATAAATTGCACGGTATATTTTACTGTATCTCATCACATAATCAAAAGTTATGAAATATGCCAAGGCGTCTGCTATACGTGCAGTTACAGTTATGTAAACACAATGACTTTAAAACTACCTAGGTGATAGTGGAGTATACAATAATGTATGTTTTGTGTATTTCAGTTACTTCATTATATGTCAAACATTTTCTGTAATAGACACCTGAGATGTTACAGTGAAATATGTCAACCAATATATTGTTACCATCTTCATTATTCAAATTCACAATGGGAAAACATTGTTTTGAATACTTACAGAAGCCAGTAAAAGATCACTAGTTCTAAGTTCTTCATGAATCACATTTTGGAAACCCCTGATGTAGGCTTTGTCCAGATGATGCCACTACTATCATGTTCTCATTCTGCAGTCTGGTTCTGTCAACTATCTGACGTTTACAGCATAATAATGTGTACAACAGAGCCACAGGAGTGTTTTTATTGTTAGAAATGTAAAAGTTTACAATAAAAACATAAAAGAAGGGGCAATTGTTGTTTTTAAGGAAAAGTAAATTGGTTAAATTGATAACTAATACAGTTTTAATATTTATGGGGGAAAAACACACAACTTGCATAAACCCAGGGAAAGAATGGAGAGAAAGGGGAAATGGCAGACATTTGTGAAGGATGGAGGCTACAAGTGAACTCTCTTAAGGAGAAGGTAAAGATATACTAAGGTGCTATAGGCTGTTCATAGATGGTTTCAAAATTAAACACATTTTAAATGATACAACTGTTTGTGTATATATACATATAAACACACCCACATAAATATACAACTTTTACAACAATTGTTAATTTTCAAACCAAGGACTTGTTATTCTCTAGACAATGAGACTCCATGAAAAATAACAATGTTTTACAGCTTAAACTACTATACAACAAATGTAAATAATTCTACCCCTGGGAATTGTTATTTTAAAACATTGACACTGGCTTAGAATCATAGTCATCATGTGTCATGCTGATAAGCGTGGGTGGTTGGGGTTCGCTATTTCAAATCTTCAGTCAGGTCTGTTTTCTTGTTCCAGTTCTGTTATGTGGCCAAGCCATCCAGGTATTTGCCTTCTCCCTTGCTCTGTTCCCATAAGTTTTGCCTGTTGTCACTACATTTTCAGGTGTATTTCTCCTAATAAGGTGCCCAAAAATCTTGACTGGCTTGAAGTAAAACCTAAACTAGAAAGATTTAAAATGACAACGAGAACAGGAACACTCAAAGTAACAACTGAAACAAATATTAAAGTAACAAATACAACATAAACATTTACAGTAACAACTAAGCCATAAACACTTGAAGTAGCAACTAGAACATAAACATGTAAAGTAATAACCAGGAGAAAAACATTTAAAGTAGCAACTATTCCAGAATGGTTCAAAATAATAATTGTCCATGGCTGAACAAGTTTGAGTAACAACAAGTGCACACTGCATCTTGATTATTGCCCTTCTCAGAAAACAAATATAACTGATTAAGTTTTGTTTTAACAAATTAATTGGTGTTAAAAAATCTGTCATCTGAAGATAAACGTATGTGGAAGATTAAAATTTTAGTATAAAAATGTATATCTTTTGTAGAAATTCAGCTAGAGAGAAATATCAAAGTGTTAGTTGGTTAGTTAGTTAGTTGGTTAGTTAGTTGGTTAGTTAGTTAGTTAGTTGGTTAGTTGTTGGTTAGTTTGTCGACAGATCATCGTCATTGCACATCGAACCATTCAGTCCATAAGTGCTCGGATCCCCTCCTCAGTAAATGCTGTGGCGTTTAGTGGCTCAAGACACAAGTTGCTGAGTTGGTTAAGTACTCTTCTTTGGCTTCCTGAGTAGTGTTCTTGTTTGGTCACGCCTCTTTTAGCCTGCTGTTCTCGCAACCTGACGATGGTTGTAGATTCCCAGTCATCGCTTGGTTCTCGTAAACGACTTCTGTTGCAAGACTGGTGACTCCAATTACTTTTGTAAGTAACAGATTTTCTGTTATTCTGCCAAGTTCAAGGATCTTCAAGGCAGATACTGCCATAGGTGCAACAAGTGTTAGGCCTACACATATACTAAATCACGGCAATAATAGGTTATGACATTAGGAGGTTGGGTATGCTGCTTCTTCTTCTTCTTCTTAAACTCTGTGTTCATCCGGAGAGTTTTTTCTATATGATTGCATCGTGCCTGTTTACAGCAGAGCTGTGTTCTTGCGCCGTTAGGCCGACACATCCAAATTCTGCGGGCATTTGTTGACCGGGCTAACCTTCCCGAGGGTTGGGTATGCAATTTCCTGCCTCATTGCACTCAATTGGTGCAATGATGATAATTATCAACACGGAACTGAATAATGTCCCTACTGTATGGGATGATGAAACCATCTTCTGTCTTTGCTGCCTTTTCTTTGACAACCTCAGTGCACAGTGCCCAATTTATGATTAAACCAAAGGTAAAGATGGTCCCATGTCTCTAGACAAAATTAGCGAATCAAGAGGTGAAGAAAAGACAAGAATGCAGATACTGAGCAGGGGATCTCAGCCCAGAATTTATGGACTAATCTGCAGTGAGAATGATCTGTTGACTAACACAAACAAAAATAAGTCAAGATTATATAAATATAATGAGGAAACCTGATACCAGTATAACTAGACATCCCTTCCTCTAGAATTGACAGGGCACACAACATGGACAGATATCTAAAAAGACATAGAGAGGGTAATTAGAGACTGAGATGATTTATATGAGGAGGGCATAGAATGAGCCGCCAGAGATAGCATAAGATAGGACCATGGAATGAGCTCTAAAGGAGGATAAAGGTCAGAAGAAGGTCAAAGGGAAGAGGGTTCATGGGTTTATGCAACAGAACCTTACTGTCCCAATGCACAATTTTTCAGCTGTTTAATCATTTAAAAAAACACAGAATTGATGTACATTTATGTCAGCATTTAGTTTATCAATATAAACATTACAGCAGTGCTCTTTATGTATATGTAGCAGACGTTTGTTTTTAAAAGAGCAAATGTTACAAAGATGTTATAAATTTATTTTTAGCAGATAGATAATCAATGAAACACTTTCCTTTCATCTTCCTGGGGTAGAGAACAGTGTGAAGACAACAAAAAAGATAAGAAACTACAAGAGTAGAATAAAAGTGACAAATACAGAAGTGAGAAATGTGTATCTCAATATGTGCACAAACAAATGTTTTGTTACAAACACTGTCAAATAAATACATAAACAAATGTTTTGTTACAAACACTGTCAAATAAATACATAAACGAATGCCCTATATACATCATGGGGGGAACATGTGACAGAAATGTATTACAATATACTAGGCTCATTAGTTTTTAAAAAACACAAATTGTGCTAATATGAAACAGACATGTGCACAATATTATCTTACAATTGTTCACGTATATGTGTATTACTACGCGGCTAAAGTTTAATTAGGAATATGAAGAAATGGATGACAATTAAGAACTGCTTGTGCAAACCACAATCAGTGACCAAAATTACACAAATCAACATCATTCAGCATGGATCATAAAAAAAAGATACCTACTTCATAGTTATAAATATCTGTTAAGGATTCTGCTGGAAACCTGCTTATTCTCAGAATCTGACAATTTATACATTCATAGACATAGAACATGGTTATGAATGGAACTGGACATGGAATTTGTACAGTCTATTGTATTTAAAAACAAGCAAACATAATTGCTAACTGAAAACAAAACTTTATTTGTTGAATGTTGACAATCCAAAGATGAATCAGTGGAGTAGTAGAGGCAACAAATATTACCTACCCACAGAATAAACAACCTTCAGGTTTAGAAATCTCTTACTCACCAGCATCTGAAAGAATAACCGGTAAAGCAGAAAGAAGACAAGGAAAGCAGTCCTAAAATAATTTCTCCCAAACCAGCAAGTGACTGGATACAGAATGAGCTAAACAGATAGAACACAATTAAAATTGAGCTGAAAAAAAAGTGCTTTATGCATTAAAAATAAACAAAAAACAGAAACCCCAAAAGAAGGGAAAAGCATAAAGGAATCAGTCTATGAGTGAAATAGAACATCAAGAGCACAGATGGTTAGCTGAGGGTGGTGCGGTTGACAGGTCAGTGTCCACCTCTGGTTCAAGCAGATCAAGCTTGTTTAATGGTGTTGACTGAATTTCCACAAATATAGCCTTCTCAGACAAGGGCAAAAAAGTTGAAGAACGCATTAAAAATCCATCAGCAGTTGGAAATAAAAATGATCAGGACAAGTAGGCCACAGCCCAGACAAAATTAGCATATTTCTAGAAATACCCAGAAACAAAATTAATAGCATATGTAATTTTGCTGTATACACATTTTGTTCCTCGCTAGTGCTACAGAATTGAAGCACAGTGTTGAGATTCTATGGGAGGAGACTGAAGCACTTGCAAAGATATCCATGTGCAATGCAAGTGATCCTTTACAAACCACAACAAAATAGATTAAAAGTCTGGAATAATGCACAAAAGAGGAGAGTGAAAGACACGCTGTCACTAACCAACTGTAGACAATTTCCTAGACCGGTAAGTTGTAGGAAAATATCAATATAATATCACAAATATTTGCCTTTCTGTATTAAATTTAACAGAAGGATATCAACAAATAAAACTGAAAAATTCTACATTCTGTGTGTCAATTCACAACAGAATATTCAGATATTAAAAAAAATAAAAATAATGACATACACCGATCAGATCCTGGATCATATATCTTAGCCATCTCGGACATAGGAAAAATAGTTGGAGGATGCTATACACACATTTATAAAGATATAAATCTGATGTTAATTGAAGAAAGAAAACTCCCATCCAAATAAGTTCATGCTGATGTCAAAATACTGGCCAAAAGCATCATGTATCATAGATTAGCTGCAGTCACAAATCAATGAACATCTGTCCCAGGATGAACAGGCAAGAAGATCAAATTCACATTTCACAAGAGATGGAGACAGTTTTTTAAACAGTAATAATCAGAATGTGAATGAGTACATATGCTTATGTTGGTACACACATTTATATGACTATGTACACAGTTACAATAGCTGTGGTTGAATACAACACAATAAAAATACATACAGCACCATTTAACTCTAAAATAGTGCACATTTTGGGTGTTAAAGTAAAATAAAAGCATTCCTTATTCCCAATATATTTTAAGGGTAAACTATAATAGAATGTGGCTGTTTTCCCTATCTTTAGTGCAGGTTTTTCTCTCTCGCTGTGTCTTCATTTACTGTTCAGATATTAAAGGTCACTCATTTCCAAGTTTATTAAAGACTATTTTGAAACTACGCTTGGTTGTTGATGGATATTTGAAAAATTCCAACAGGACAAAAATAAATAACCAATTTGTTAAGTTACCAACTATGCACAATGGCATATAGGATAGAAACCAGATGGCATATAGGGTAAGAAACCAGTGGCATATAGGATAGAAACCAGTGGCATATAGGATAGAAACCAGTGGCATATAGGATAGAAACCAGTGGCATATAGGATAGAAACCAGTGGCATATAGGATAGAAACCAGTGGCATATAATAGGGTAGAAAACCAGTGGCATATAGGGTAGAAACCAGTGGCATATAGGATAGAAACCAGTGGCATATAGGATAGAAACCAGTGGCATATAGGGTAGAAACCAGTGGCATATAGGATAGAAACCAGTGGCATATAGGATAGAAACCAGTGGCATATAGGGTAGAAACCAGTGGCATATAGGATAGAAACCAGTGGCATATATGATAGAAACCAGTGGCATATATGATAGAAACCAGTGGCATATAGGATAGAACCTAGTGCAATCATGTCTATCCTCTTGCCTGTGTACATGGCACCCAACCACCTACACCTGGAAATACCAGCCACCTACACCTGGAAATACCAGCCACCTACACCTGGAAATACCAGCCACCTACACCTGGAAATACCAGCCACCTACACCTGGAAATACCAGCCACCTACACCTGGAAATACCAGCCACCTACACCTGGAAATGCCAGCCACCTACACCTGGAAATACCAGCCACCTACACCTGGAAATACCAGCCACCTACACCTGGAAATACCAGCCAGAAATACCAGATAGCCTGTTATCCATAAGCAGTTAAGTCTGATCATCATTAGGAAGGAAGCCCTTTGCAGATCTTTGCCCTCATCACAACCCACCAATACGACTCTTGATCCTGCACCAGTTCCCCTGCCTCATACTTTACCATGCCCAGGGTGTCTTCAGTATCCTGAGTTTTTATTAATGTTGGTGGGCGGCTGGCTCGTCTTGCAGAAACCCTGCCTTAAATTAATGTTCTGTCTAAATTGTAGAATGCATTTGATGTAGCCAAAATATTTGAGTTTCTGAGAATGATTTGATGTAGCCAAAGTATTTGAGTTTCTGAGAATTGATGATGTTTTCATGCCAGTTTTCTTTAATGTTCAGATCTTGTAGATATTAGTATGCTCTCCCCCCCCCCCCCCCCCCCACCCCCCCCCCCCCCCCCCCCCCCCCCTTCAAAACCCATGGTGTTCTAAGAATGTTTTTGTTAAACTAAAGATCAAAAGCCTCGCTTATCTTGTTTTTTTCTTGGGTGTTTGTAATATAGTCCATGATTCCCACCCCCATGCTATCACAGGAGTGCTGTCAAGGAGGTGGAATTGCTGTTACCAGGAGGTGGAATTGCTGTTACCAGGAGGTGGAATTGGTGTTACCAGGAGGTGAAATTGCTGTTACCAGGAGATGGAATTGTTGTTACCAGGAGGTGAAATTGCTGTTCCCAGGAGGTGGAATCGCTGTTACCAGGAGGTGGAATTGCTAGTCTCTTAAATTATCTTGAACAGCCTCCCTTGTTAGTAACTATGAAGCCAAGGTACTCACAATTTGTGATATAATCAGTTTCCTCATTGTTAATTGTAAGATTTGGTTTGCATGTGGTTATGGAGTTAACTAAACCAGTGAATAAGTACCATTACTCCCCCAGTGTCACTGAGTTGTCTACTTTTGACAGTGTATTTTGCTTGTTTATGATCCAAATATTTCTGAGTTGTGTACTCCTGACGGCATAGTTTACTTGTTTCTGATTTGTGTACTCTTGACAGCATATTTAACTTGTTTCTGACCCCAGTGAAGTTGAGTTGTTTACTCCTGACAGCAGTTTCCTTCTTACTTCTGATCCCAATGTCACTTGAGTTGTCTACCTTTGACAGTTTATTTTACTTGTATCTGATCCCAATGAAACTTTAAACATGGTTCTTTGCTTTTCAATAAATGAAATGCTTCTCCACAATGAAGGTTGCCTGCAATGGGTCTCCAACACTTTCTGTTTTTCACACTTGTTGTGCTCATTGACAAACTGCTGTTTGTCCATCTCTTGATGTTAGCTTCCCACTGGGATTGATGCCTACCTCTAGCTCACTTGCCTTAAACTTTTCCCTCGAGTATGGTAAACTGTAAACTATACACTATATCCTGTATTCAATTGTAATAGTTAAGATATGACAATCATGTGTCCAGATATGTTTTTAAACGTGGGATGCAATGGAAAATTCTAGTCTGAGGTAAAATAGTTTTTATTAACATATAAAAAATAATATGTTAATAAAAACTTTATTTTACTTGGTATTTACCTCAACACTGAATAAAATGCTCCATAATTCAATGCATGTAAAATAATACCAATTCTAATTTTCTAGAATGAAGAAGCAGGTCAGTGAATAAATAAGGGTTGGACATTCATAAGTTAGCATCAATTAAAAGAAAATAAAGGAATATAAAATTTGCAAATGAATAAAGTAGCTAAAGAACAGGTAAAATACTTTGAAGCAGTAAAAACATCACACATGAAATACAGCCCTTTAATGTTAACAATGACAGTTGTTAATTTTACAATTAACATTAGTTTCACATAAACATCGGCAAATCTTGCTTTACACATTAAAATGAATTAATTCAGAACAGGAATAAAAATTTGTGTTTAAGAAAAAGAAAATCAGATGCACAACAGATGTAAAGGAGAATACAAACTGAAAAGTGACCCCTTCCGTTCCAAAGTAAACATTTACTGATGTCAGTGCTTCGATGGAGAGCTTTTCTTCTGTGTCTCTTTCTGTGGAGATTTCTGTGCTGGTTCATTACATCCTTGCTGTCTGATGTTGTAAGGAGAGTTCTCTTCTCCTAGTAACCAGTAGGTGACAACTGAGCCTTTGCCCTGTACAAAAACATGCGACGTGTAAATAAACCCCAGAATATATTTACAAGTTTGTATTGATATATTTCACATGAAAAATCAAAAGAAGACAGAGTAAACATACGAGGAAAGTAATTATTGCATTCAGATAGAGTAAATACAAGAGGAAATTAATTATTGCATTCCTTTTTTAAATTTTTTTTTATTATTACACTCAGAACTGCCATGACTTAGTATGTAGAGGAGGACAGATAGACACACACACAGCTCAACCACAAACATTCCAAATTATGGTGATGATAGAGTTACATATACAGTTAAACAATGAGCATAAAATAAATAGAAAGCTGTGGTAGTGCAGCGGGTGCATGATTGTTTGCTGGCCTTGTGTTCAAATCCCGCTCAAACATTGAGATTTAAAAAAATGACATAGGCTCCTAATTCGACCCAGCCTAAAATTGGGTAAAAGGAAATGTTCTGGGAAGTAAGGGCGCCTGACGCGGCACTGACCACATCACCCAGCAAGTGTGGATTCACGTATAAAAACATGAGCATGTCACTATAGGCCCACTGCATCCTCAACGTATGGAAAAGAGTAATTTTTGTTGTACAAAATAAATGTCAAACAATTCACATGTGGCTTCAGAGCAGAGGCCTGGTGCACGCAAACACCTTATATTGATCACAACAGCGTTTTCATGTAGGGAGAGGAAACAAACAGTAGAACATGTCCTCCAAGACTCTGGGTTCTATAAATGATGTAGACTGAATAACATGGTCTTACCCACTCTCAAGTATTTCACTGAGGTAATTATTTAACAGCAATTAAAGAAGAAGAACTAACATCATCAATAGCCTTGCCAGTTAGCCTATTCACTGACAGGGTCCCTAGTCTAGTAACATTCCAAGGATTGCCATACCACTCCACAGGTGTGAAGTTTCAGTACTGGTTTTACATACTCCCTAATTTTCTGAGCTGGAGAGGAGAAGGGCAACTCCACAACACAGTCCCCATAGAAAAAAATCTGCCATAGCTATTCCTGTACCTGCATAAACTCCAGACAACTGTTAATTTAACTCCAGACAACTGTTAATTTAACTCCAGACAACTGTTAATTTAACTCCAGACAACTGTTAATTTAACTCCAGACAACTGTTAATTTAACTCCAGACAACTGTTAATTTAACTCCTTCTGATATTCATGTTAACTACTTTAAGTAAACAACTGCCTTGGACAGATAGAATTTAAAGCGAAGAGATGAAACATAAACACATTGAATGAGGTCATCAGACAGTACCTTCATTTCTACAGCTCCTCTCATCTCCAATTGGAATGTTCCAAACTGTTCCAGCAGCTCTTTAGAGTATGGACTGACATGAATTCGAAGAGCTAGAAAATAGAACAAATAACAATATTCAAGATAATATTTTCCCCGCAGTGAATTTGAATAATGAAGACACAAACAATAAATTGCACACTATATTGCCAGGCATATTTTGTTGTATCTCATCATGTACATGCTGCAGAAACTACAGAACATAAACTAAAGTAACAAGATAATCCTTATTCAAGTTGAAATATACAACTCACATATTCGAAGAGAAATTGTAATTGTCTACCACAATTATTATATATATATATAAATGGCTACCAGGAAATATTCAAGGACATAATATATATATATATTTCGCTCACTTTAAACTTGAGCATAGTCCACAAAATACTGAATTTTGCATGTGGGCCAGCTTTCCTGATTAGCAGTGTCTCTTGCCATCAGGCGAATCCACTCCAACTTCTGAGGTAAGGTACTAAGATAATTAATACATATCTGAGGTGGCAGAGCAGTTAGCAGGCTTGCTAATTATCAGTGGTGTAGAGTTTAATCACTAGTAGATGCTGGCATAACATTATTTTTTTCACATGGCTCTGGGGTCGACCCAGTAACATCATCATCATCATGTGGCATTTCAGTAGCCTTAGGCAGTCATAGCTCACAATCTAACATGATCACTAGCATGATTTTACAGCTGTTACACATTGTCTGATGATACTCACATATACTAGGCCATTGTTTCATGAGGTGAGGTAACTGGTCTGTCTGTTCCACTCTTCACATGGCACAGCGAGGGACATTATGTGTGATATTCACTGGCACAGGAACAAGGCATTATGGGGTGACCCTTTTGCAGTGAGGTTGGAACTAACTAACTAACTGACTGACCGACTACCTACCTACTTACCTACCTGACTGACTGACTGACTACCTACCTAACTGGCTGGCTGGCTGGCTGACTGACTGACTGACTACCTACCTACCTACCTACCTACCTAACTATATAACTAACTAAATAGCTAAGTAACTAACTAACTAGCTAGCTATCTAGCTAACTAACTAATCAAACTCCCTTCTACCTGATTTGGCTTCCTGCAATTTCTGGCTGTTCCCCAAACCAAAGTTGCCTCTCTTTAAGTGACGATTTAAATCATGAGAAGAGATTATGAGGAACACTACAGCCATGCTGTAATTCACTCTTAAAGAGGCTTTTCTGAAATGCTTCCAATAGTGGCGGGACCACAGGGAGTGGTGTGTAGTTCCAAGGAGAGCTACTTTGATGAAGATTTGGGTTCAACCACTAAGTGTGTAATTGTATTTTTTTCGATCAAAGATTCAATATAAATATCGAGCACAACCCACTACTGGCAACGCTGATCGTATTCTGGCATGAACATAAGGCCTATCCACCTCAATATGGAAGCACTATACTCGAGTTTCACTCTCCTTTGAGCTTGTCAGTCGAGTATAGTGCTTCCATATTGACGTGGATAGGCCTTAGGTTCATACCAGAATACGATCAGCGTTGCCAGTAGTGGGTTGTACTCAATATTTAAATTTGAAATCCCGAAACAACCAAACAATCAAAAGATTCAATACATTTTAAGCAGACTTATATATAGTGTAGTGCTGCACAGCAGTATGTAAAACTGCAAAGCTTTTGTGCATGCAAAACTGTACAGTTTTTTAATGAATCCAGTGCTATTTCACTAAAATATTTTACCTTCTGGTTTCCCAGCTCACTTATTCACTGTATTTAAACTTAAAAGTAAGTCATTCATGCACCATAACAGGCTATTCAGACATATCAACTGTCACTTACGCAATCCATTGGACTCCATTCTTGATGATGTGTTGACAGTATCCCCAAACAGACAATATCGAGGCATCTTTAAGCCAACTACTCCAGCACAAACTGGACCTGAAGAGTAAAGAAGATTGTTTATATTTTCTGTTGACATTCTATCTAATTTATATTTTCTGTTGACATTCTAATTTATATTTTCTGTTGACATTCTAATTTATATTTTTTTTTTGCCATTCTATCTAATTTATATTTTCTGTTGACATTCTACTTTATATTTTCTGTTGACATTCTATCTAATTTATATTTTCTGTTGACATTCTATCTAATTTATATTTTCTGTTGACATTCTAATTTATATTTTCTGTTGACATTCTAATTTATATTTGTTGTTGCCATTCTATCTAATTTATATTTTCTGTTGACATTCTACTTTATATTTTCTGTTGACATTCTATCTAATTTATATTTTCTGTTGACATTCTAATTTATATTTTCTGCTGACATTCTATCTAATTTATATTTTCTATTGACATTCTAATTTATATTTTCTGTTGACATTCTATATAATTTATATTTTCTGTTAACATTCAAATTTATATTTTCTGGTGAAAATATTTTCAGAAATGTAGAAGATATAAATGAAATCAGCATTGGAGGACGAAACAATCTGCAACAATTTGTAGACGCGGTTGTTGCACACAGTGAACAACAGAGATTAGAATTAAATTGTAAAAAGACACAGGTTATGGTCATCACTAGGAAGAACGAAATACCACAATGTAATATACAAGTAAATGGGAATATTCTTCAACAAGTGAATTGGTACAATTATCTCGGAACAGTCATAACATCTGATGGGAGATGCCTTATAGAGATTAGAACAAGAATCGCCATGGCGAAAGTAGCCTTTAGCAAGATGAAAAACATACTGACCAATAAAAAGATGTCAATTGAAACGAGAAAAAGTGTGTTGAGGTGCTATAGCTATAGAGAGCCTATTCTTTTGTATGGATGTGAAACTTGGACAATGAGCAGTCTAGCTGAAAAACACCTGATGGCTGCAGAAATGTGGTTTCTGCGGAAAATGCAAAGAGTGCCATCGACAGAGTGAAAAACCAATGACCAAGTACTACAGGAAACAAATTAAAATCGTAAATTGATTCGAGAAATTAGACATAGACTGTCAGAATTCTTTTGGACATGTTATGAGAAGAAATTGAATGGAGAACTTAGTGACAACTGGCAAGATCGAAGGGAACAGACCAAGAGGAAGACTGAGAGGAAAATACCTGGATGGCTTGGCCACATGGCATGGACATGACAGGAACACTGAGCTGATCCATGACCCTAGTGATCGAGTGAAATGGTGAGTCATGACCGCCCACGCTTTCTGGCATGGCACATGATTGATTGATTGATTGGTGTCATTCTATCTAATTTATATATTCTGTTGACATTCTATCTAATTTATTTATTCTGTTGACATTCTATCTAATTTATATTTTCTGTTGACATTCTATCAAATGTATATTTTCTGTTGACATTCTATCTAATTTGAATAATGAAGACACAAACGATAAATTGCACAATTTATTACCAACATATTTCACTGAATCTCATCAGGTACACACTGCAGAAATCATACAAAATATACTACAGCAATGAAATAAAACATTTGTGTCTTCTACTGTTTAAGTCTTCCTTAATCAAATTCACTACAGGAAAACATTGTTTTGAATTCTACCTAATTATTTTACTGTTTGAAATATACTGTTAAAAAAAGAACTATTGAATGAGAAGGCAAATTAGGCACATAATTGTAACATATGGCTGTAAAACCAGGCCATTTAGTAAACAAGCAAAAATATCCTTTGGCGTGACCTCAGCAAGATGTAGTTTTTAGAGGACTGTGGAAAATTCCTTGGATAGTCAAAATCAGTATTATAAATGTTACAAAAGAGACAAAGACACAAAAAGAACTTATGAAAAACAACAGAATGAGCATGAGAAGAGAAAAACTCATTGTGACAAGTGGAAAGAAATGCAGAGAGAGAGAGACAGACAGATGAAGAAAGGGAGAGAAGTTTCTTGACAGCCTTTTGTCATGGCATAGGAAAGGTGTCAGTACACAACATGATAAATGCAACTGGAGGCTGCAAGATGTGTAGATGCATAGCCCTGCATACCAGATGGCAAGGTATTTGATGATGAATGCATCACTGGACAATTACAAGCAGATAATGATAGGCGTGAAGCAGACATACAGCAGAGAAATGTAATATTCAACAACATGAAACGTCTTCTCACATCTAAACAGCCAAGCTGTACTTATTCATCTACTATATCTTAGTTATTAATGATTTTACTGCTCGTCACAAGCAGTTGTTACTTTTACCCACAAAAAGAATGTCTACAGCTTGCTGTACCATATTTCTTCTTCTTTCTTGTGTCCTTCACTGCTCTATGCCATTAGGCATTGCAGGCTTGTTTGACGATTGGTTTCTGAACTAGGGCTTGCTCGGTATGCTGAAGGTTTTTAAGATGTTGATGACTTCAGTCGATCCATCTTTTTCATGGTCTTCCCCTACCTCTTGAAGTTTCCATTTTCATGTTGTATGTTCTTGCTGCTGGCGACATTGGGTTCATTCTGACTAGGTGGCCGAGCCAGTTATATCTTTGTCTATTAAAAAATTTAGCAAATGGTGTCCCTCCAGCTGCTTTATAGATCTCTTCATTTCTAATATGGTCCTCTTTTGGTTTGCTCACTACTTTTCTAAGGCAATTCATTTTACAAGATGTGAGTTTTCTTTCTTGTTCTTTAGTTAGTGCCCATGTGGCATGCTGTACCATCATCTGTTATTAATTGTATATTATACTGCAGATGCCACTAGAAAGAAAGAACAATGTTCTCAATCTTACCACTGACGATGCCTCTAGAGCAGTGTTTCCCAACCTTTTTTGTACCATGCCCCACTTAAGCCTTTCTAAAATTCATATTGCCCCCCTCCCCCGCCCCATGCCCCCCCCCCCCCCCCCCCCTCTCAACATATACATTATTTTTAATATTCAAAAATTGAAATGTTCACTAAAGAAACTTGAATGATAGGTTTTAGGAAGAAATCACTAGGTAATTATTGAGCAAAACACAGTAAGTAAATTTTCAAAACATATAATGGAGAACTGAAATTCAAGTACAAAATAATTTTAATGAAAGATTTTTCTATATTATTTTAATTATTAGTAATTATTTATTATTTAAATTTAGTGAGATCCTTGCGCTTGATGCTTGCTGCAAAGAGATCTTATGTCAGGTTCCAATTTAGTTAACTTCAGTCTCAAGTCTCCCCGTTTTGTTATATTCAGCCGATTTCTTCCATTTTCGAATTGCCCCCCTTAACAGTCAAATTGCCCCCCTGTGGGGCGTGGGCCCACGTTGGGAAACACTGCTCTAGAGCAAAAGAACAATGTTCTCAATCTTACCACTGTGGATGCCTCTAGAACAGTGGTTCTCAGCTGATGGGGAATTCCCTCCCCCCTCCCCCCAGGGGGGAATTTTAGGGTTTCCAGGGGGGAATTAACATTATTTCAATATCACATTATTACAAGAACTGATGACTTGATTTTGTTTTTCCTGACATACTTTACAGTTCTATACTTCTCACCCTTCTGAAATTAGTTTTATAACGTAAGTAGACCCGCAAATCATGTTTTATGTAGATGTCTAGACTTGTTCTAGTATGTGTTATTAAATTTAGCTTCTATTTTTACGTATACTGTGTAGGGACAGCAGGGAGGAGGAAGGGTGGTGGGTTATAGGGAGGAAATATGAAAGGGGGAGGAATGACATTCTAAACATATGGTGAAGGGGTGCATGCACCAAAAAAGGTTGAGAACCACTGCTCTAGAACAAAAGAACAATGTTCTTAATCTTACCGCTGTGGATGCTTCTAGAACAACAGAACAATGTTCTCAATCTTACCACTGTGGATGCTTCTAGAACAAAAGAACAATGTTCTCAATCCTACAACTGTGGATGTCTCTAGAATGAAAGAACAATGTTCTCAATCTGACCACTGCAGATGCCTCTAGAACAAAAGAACAATGTTCTCAATCTTACCACTGTGGATGCCTATTCTCAGCTTCAGCTGGTCGCCTGGCCTGTGTCGAATCTTGAACTTGAACACAGCATCCAGTAAGGCTAAGGACATTCGTGCAATCTCCCTGGCATGGAGATTTCCGTTTCTGACTGGCAGACCTGAGACAACCATGTAGGCATCACCAATCGTTTCAACCTGAAACCAGCCAATCACGTCACTTGTAGTTTTACAAAAGTGTAATTTTATTACACACACTCCCAGAGAACTCTCTGTGGCAAAGGGGTTATGAATGTAATTCGTAATCCCGCATACCATGTTCGAAACACAGTTGCGAGCAATTTGGAAGCAGACTGCCTTGCGTTGGTTTCCATTTAATGGTATGAGTACCAGTTGTCCAGAAAGCACTGGCAAACTACTGAAAGTAAACTTACCCAGGAATCACAAACAGCCCAAAAATGCTGGGGTTGACTGTGAGCTAAGGTAAAGGATATGCAGCTAACTTTAATTCCCACAGACCTAAAGACTAAATGTCATGGCAGGGCAGACCAGGCCCTAAATCTTGGTTGACAACTGGTCTAGGATTGAAGCTTCGACAGGCGAACAGTTACAGCATTACTTTGTTGATCCGGCAGCTTCTGCAGCTTGTATTGTTCCAGGTGTATTGGTGTTACCGTTCCTCTGGAGTAAACTTGACAGGCTGAGAGAGGGATCATGCTTCATGGGCAACACATGGTCTCTACAATTCAGCCCAGGCTATGTGCTATGGAGAGGTATAACTCTACTCCTGGTCCCCGCCATAAGTTGTAGTTACTATGCCTTATTTTAACACAATGTAACAAACTACCATCTGTCAAGATTGCAAGGTGCATACACTGCTAGAGGAAATCTGGATGTGCTGGAATGATGACATAGAGGCCAGAGCATCTAGGGCTGAAACCTGTGGAGAGATATGAATGTCTATGCCATTCAACAAGGCAAATGATGATGATGGTGACTCCCAGAAGATGTGAAATGTTAAAGCCACACATATACTAGATCATGGTATAATGAGGTATGGTGATCAGCTGTCTTCCTCACAACCTTTTTTGCAAGGAAAATCTATGATACAAGGCTGGGTCAACCTCATAGTTGTACTGGTTGCAACAACAATCCACTACTGCAAATCAAAACCCAAAACTACATGTTAACTAACATCACTTTCTATCTATTGTAATATGAACTGCAAACAAAATATTAAATATGTTGACTAGAACATGTACTATCTATTGTAATATGAGCCTGAAACCCAAAGGTTGACTAAATGCATGTGCCACTTTTGTAATGTGGCTAAAATCATGTCCTATCTATTGTAATGTGACTAAAATCATGTCCTATCTATTGTAATGTGGCTAAAATCATGTCCTATCTATTGTAATGTGACTAAAATCATGTCCTATCTATTGTAATGTGACTAACATCATGTCCCATCTATTGTTATGTGAACCCAAACCAACATGTTCACTAAAACCATGTTCTCTCTTCTCTATTGTATTACTATTGTTATGTGAAAACCATGTTCCACCTATTGTAATATAATAATAAACAAACCAACCCCATGTTGCATCTATTGTGATGTGAACCACAAACCTACATACAGGCTACAATCATATTTTATCTATTACAGTGTGAACCCCAAACCTGCTATCTGAATATATAACCACAAAAATGTTCTGTCTATTGCAATATGAACAGCAGCTGACCTTGTACACATCAAAGTGTTCAACAATAGAATCAAAGCAGGTGTACAGATCATTCAGCAAATCCACAACCTGAAAATATAGACATGATGTGGTGAACTGTGGGCTGTAGTATATAAAGTACTATATTCATGCCTTGCAATACAGCAACTGGAAAAGGGGGTGGGGGGTGGGGAGGGGGGTGAGGAGGAGGAAACACACACACACACACACGTGCGTGGGCGCACGCGCGCACACACACACACACACACACAGAGTTAGAGAGAGAGAGAGAAAGAGAGAGAGAGAAAGAGAGAGAGAGAGAGAGAGAGAGAAAGAGAGAGAGAGAGAGAGAGAGGGTGAGAGAGAGAGCGCAGATTTTCAATGGCCAACATATCATATATGTCACATCCTGTTATGCATATGACACAAACACAAAAGATCTATAACTGTTGAACACTGTGGTAATAGAGAGTGTAAAAACGGGCTTTCCTTGAATATGAAGAAAACAGAAACACTTATTCCGGCGCATATTCAGTCTCATGAATTTGCATATATCACATTCGTGAGCATTGTCTGACAAATACAATACGTGGTTTATTTTAAATTGTGAATTAGTTCTGAAGATGTAAAACACACTTGTCAGACATCTTGAGATCTAAAACACACTTGTCAGACATCTTGAGATCTAAAACACACCCTTGTCAGACATCTTGAGATCTAAACACACTTGTCAGACATCTCGAGATCTAAAACACACTTGTCAGACATCTTGAGATCTAAAACACACACTTGTCAGACATCTTGAGATCTAAAACACACTTGTCAGACATCTTGAGATCTAAAACACACACTTGTCAGACATCTTGAGATCTAAAACACACTTGTCAGACATCTCGAGATCTAAAACACACTTGTCAGACATCTCGAGATCTAAAACACACTTATCAGACATCTTGAGATCTAAAACACACACTTGTCAGACATCTTGAGATCTAAAACACACTTGTCAGACATCTCGAGATCTAAAACACACTTATCAGACATCTTGAGATCTAAAACACAATTGTCAGACATCTTGAGATCTAAAACACACACTTGTCAGACATCTTGAGATCTATAACAGCTTTCGTCCAATAACCATATTTATGAGACAAGGTTGAATTTCATAGCACAAGGCGCCACTTTTCAAAAATAGGACGCATGAGAACAGTCGTTCCCCCTGCACACCACATCTACACCATTGTGCATTTGTAGTCAAGATCTTCCACTATTTCAACAAAAGATACAAATGAGGCAATCAATAAAATATAGAAAGAAATGTCGCTGCTTTGCATGATTTCAGTTGTCGGCACTCCTCCGAACGACGGCCCCAAATTATTTAGTGTAAAATGCATCCCTTAAAGGACTTCGAAAGGTCATTTCTGGGGCCATGTGTTGTCAGTCGCTTACGTTTGAGAGTATCGTCGTCTGCTAGACCGATTGACGTTTGAGAGTATCGTCGGAACGACCATGATCACTTATTAGTGAAACAAAGAATCATATAATTGAATATGGTGGACTGCTAGATCGATCGATGGATACAATACAAGTTTATGGACCTGGAGGGCTCTCACTGCCGTCGGGGTACTGCTGTGCTACTACAAGTCATGGATATACATTACAGTAATAATAATTACACTCCGACGGCAGTGAGGGCCCTCCGGGCCCATTGTCGGTCTAACAACAGTCCACCATACTCAATTATATGATTCTTTGTTTCACTAATAAGTGATTATGCGTCACATGTTTTCAAATTTGCAACTTTTGTGTCAAAATTTCGACATATAATTGTCAAATATTATTCGTACGTGTTTCGATTTTCTCAGTTCCATATTTTAGTTGGTAGTTCGTATTTTATTTTTTTTAATTATATCAGCTAATGACTAATGAGGCCCTGTAATGGATGCATTTTACGCTAAATAATTTGGGGCCGTCGTTTGGAGGGTTGTCTTTGGACCTATCAAAGACATATTCCTGGGTCTCCCCCGATGTGTCTCCACCTTGACGTGGTGGGGGAGCTTGCGTGTCCCATAGACCCCATTTGCTTGCCGATGGGTGGAAAATTACATATCGGACAGCTTATGGGATAGGGACCAGACTAAGAGAGACACAACCTGCTGCTCTGCAGGCATAGACTGAGGATAGCAGTCAAAATTTAAATGAGGTGCACAAAGGCAGAATTTCTTGGTCCGGACAAAACTCCTAAGGCTCCCTGTCGAGGGCTGTGGCTGAACGCCTCTAAGCCACAAACCCTCGGATCTTAGAGCCAGGCTGATACCCGTCTACCGGAAAATAGAAACATGATACTGAGCAAGCTACATGCTCAGGTCTGATACATGTTCGAAGGCTCCCAGCTGGGGGATATGAGAGTTTCCCGGATGAAGGGGCCTGGCCGTTTCCCGTTCACTGCTGCACGAAGGTAAGGTGCTGAGCCGGCAGCACATGTAGCCTACCTCGTGAGCGAGTACAAAAAAGTCAGAAAAGTGCCCCAGTCGAAGGGTTACGGAAACTGTATCTAACTCATAGAGAGTGTAGACAAAAGTGGAAGAATGTCTCATCAACGCGAAATGGAACGCACGGCGAGCGAACCTATTGCGTGGTCTGAAGTCACAAGCAAAAGCTTACCGAGTGGATGTCACTCGCAGTCTGACCGCTCCTGGTGTGTGATTGAGCGATCAGTGGCAAGTGGGATGCCCAACACATGGAAGTGAGGAACTAAAGCAGCCATGAGCAGGACGTGGAAACTCCTTGGGTGAGCCCAGTCTCAGAGCAATATGTGCCGGCTCTGCAATTATGGAAGCCTCCTTGGATAGCGAGATAATGCCCATGGTCTGCCCCTGCCTTCCCTTGAGGGCAGACCACGATATCGTTGATCGTTCTATCTTGACCAGCTGAGATGTGGGTGACATTACAACAGTCTAACGTGTCTCGAAACCAGAGGAAGGCTAACCTCACTAAAAAATGCCCGCCGGAAGTCGGAAGTGTCGTCCTACGGGTGGCAAACTAAAAATTGACACTACGCATTTACGTCCGAGTGAAATGTCTCGTCCGAATGTCTCCCGTGCTAGGAACAGCTCTGACTACCTAGTTTCCGAATGCCGCTCTTGTTCGGAACAGCTCTGACTAGGTAGTTTTCCGAATGTCCGCCGTGCCTGGAACAGCTCTGATGGGTACAGGGACAAGCACATGTCCGAAAACTCGCTTAGTGGAAACCAACCGCAGAGCTGACTGGTTTGTGCAGGAACGGCCCAGGGCGAGCGAAATGCCCAATATATTGAAGTGAGGAATTAAAACAGCCATGAGCAGGACGTGACGATTCCCTCGGTAAACCCAGCACCAGAGCGTTATGTGCCGGCTCTGCAATTATGGAAGCCACCCAGGATGGCGGAAAATGCTATGGACTGTCCCTGCCTTCACTTGAGGGATGACCGTGTAGTCTTCGACTGTTCCAACTAGACCAGCTGAGATGTGGACGGTACCACAAAAGTGAGAGTCTCCCAGGATTGCTAACCTGGTCAAAAATGCACGCTAAAAGTCGGATGTGTTGGCCTGAGGGTTTCGACCCGAGGGTGCCTAACCAGACACACCGCAATCACATCTGAAAAAATCACTCCGGATGAACGCAAAGAAGATATTCCTGGGTGAGGGAACCAACAACACTTACAAGTGAGGTAATGCAGATTTCGAGGACTTCATCTATCTGGGACGACATAACTTGACTTCAATTACAACTGATTCGCCTTACTTAATGGACCCGCCGTTAACTGATTCAGTGCCGAGGGATAAGATCATAATAGTCGCCACATTTGGATTTCCATTTTAACAGAAAGACGATATATCGCGCCATACTTGGGTTATCGTTTTATTTGGTTTGTTTCGTGGCATCTACATCAATTTCAATGCTCAGTGAATTTAAATTAACATTATATAGGGTGTATTTTTTTAATGACTGTGCAGTTTTTGAAAATATTGTGTTTCAAGTTTTGTATGTACCTACTGTGGAGTTATGCAGCACAATGCAACATAATAGGTAAATACAAAACTTGGAACGGCAATACTTTGAACAACTGCAGAGTCATTAAAATTACTCCCGTACTTTTTGTTTGGCCCTGAATCAGTTAATGCATCTGAAAATGGTAGAACTGGAATTAATATGGAAATAAACAAGGGATCCATTCTTCATCAATCGCCATAAGCAAATTTTATAAGAACATCAACGCGGTAGCAGAAGCTTTGAAATCAGAAGCAGAAAGGCTCATTCAGAATTAAACAAATTTTAAAAGAGAAACTGGTTTTTACCGATGCGCTCACAATAATAATAATAATAATAATAATAATAATAATAATAATAATAATAATAATAATAATAATAATAACCGCCCTGCTAATAACTAGAGCCAGGAGACTAAATAAATATGATTTTGTCGCTTGGAAACGTCACTAAAAACTTCGTTACAGGCACAATGGAAGGGATACCAGCCCACGGCGATATATCCGACAAGAAAGAAGCAGATTGACTTGCAAAGCTGAGCTAATTGACTTGCAAAGCTGAGCTAATTTCTACAATACAATGATTTATGAATAACGTAGGAAAAAGCAAAAGCGTCTATACATGCTTCTTACAGGACAAAATATGATCCTGGCCATATTTAAAATATGCCTCGGTAGTTCAGTGGTTCACCAGCAGAGCCGGAGGTCGTGGGTTCGATTCGTAGCTGGGCGAATTGGGATGTTTTCAAAATTGAGTCAGGCTCTCAGTTAAAAATAGGTACCAATAATGTTTTAGGAAGTAAAGGTTGCAGGCATGATAGTGACCTTATCAGCCACCGAGTCTGTAAAAATATGGGCCTAGAACAGTATGCCCGATACGCCTTGAGGCGTGAATAGGGTCTTTGACTTTACATACGAACAATGATGTTTGTCATCAACTTTCAAGCCGAGGTCAGGTCAGCCATATTTGTTAAATTAAGAACAGGCACGCAGTAGAGTGAAACGTGTCTATCATTAACTTAAGATATGTTGGAGGTCGGCGTAGCTGGGAGGTTTATTGCGCTTAAACTGTCTCTTATGCTCGCGGTGTAGGGGGTTCGTTCCACACGGCGGTCAGTAATTTTCAATATTTCTGTTGCGTGAGTGAATAAACCAAAATAACAGTGAGTAAACTACAGGCAGTAGGTGTCCACACAGGTGTGGGATGTGAGGGTGACAGGTGTGGGATGTGAGGGTGGCAGGGTGGTGGATAGATTAAAAGACAAAGAGAAGCTTCAACAAATTTCATTTAGCAAAGATAAACAACGAAAATAATTATTTATCTGTTTTAACTTGTTATGTTTTATTCGATATAATATGATAAGTATATGACTAGAGGCCCATGTAAATTGTAAGTACACAGGAGACATTGTTCTCTCAGTCAGTGCAGCCAAAAGAAACAATTTTAGAATCATCTATATAGATAATCAGAAAATCCCAAATAGGCTGGGGGAAATAAAGACAAAATTTAAAAAAAAGACACAAATGAACGAAAAGTTTAATTTTAGGGTGACAGCAAAAAATACTCACAGAAGGCCCAACAGATAGATTAAACAGCAATAACAAACACGTAACTAACTACTCCAAATATAACTAATTTAAAGTTGAAAATGGTATTTTCATTTAAAAAAAATATACATATATACCTGCATTGGTGTACTTTCAGCAGACAAAGAAGTGAAGCCACAAATATCGCTGAAATAAATTGTGACGCCATCATACCATTCTGCAGACACCGTTTCTCCTCGGATCAGTTGAGAAGCCACATACCTGAATAGAAATAATTACAACGTTTCATGAGAAGACTGATATGATAATCCTATACAAAGCATAAGAGGAAGATGATTCAAAACAGACAAGATGTATGAAATACCAATAAGTCAAACATTTCTACTTCTTCGATCAACGCTTCTTCTTCGATCAAAGTTTTGCTATGCTTCTTT
The DNA here is from genome assembly GCA_014155875.1 of Cepaea nemoralis. Classification (NCBI taxonomy): domain Eukaryota; kingdom Metazoa; phylum Mollusca; class Gastropoda; order Stylommatophora; family Helicidae; genus Cepaea; species Cepaea nemoralis. The sequence goes on from JACEFZ010020299.1 coordinate 121,989, forward strand.
ACCAGCATTGGTCACAAACAAGTGGTTCTTTTGAGGTCTTCGTCGCTCTCCAAGGGGTTGTCTCGCAGGGTCGTTCCAGTCGGCCAGATTTTGACGAAGTTCGGACAGTCTTCTCTGACATGTTTTGGGGTTTTCTTGAGTGCTCCAGGGTCAAGAGAGGGTCAGTGAGATCCATTCGGTAGAGGTGTGCCGTGAGTCCACAATGTCCTGTTCTGAATCCACAATATTCTGTTCTGAAGATTTTGGTCTGTGCATTTTTGCCAAGCTCATTTATGCCAAGCTCATTTATGCCGTCTTGTTCTGGGTTGTAGTTTTTGTTTTCTTTTCGCCAAATTGTTCTCATAGATTGTTCTAGCAGCGTTCTTGCTCCCGTGAAGCTATGAGATGGATAGGGCTGCTCGAGGTTTCCCCAACCTTTGCCAACTCATGCGCTTTTTCAGTACCATCAATCCACATTGGGCTGGTATCCAAAGCAAGACTAATAAAAACACATGTCACATAAGCATAATCGCTAACATATGGAAGAAATCGACATACACATCTTCTTTTCCACATAAAAACTAACGAAATACATCAGCTATCAACAATTGTGATGTCCAGATTGTCAAAGGCTAACACAGGCTGGGATGCTTCCAGAAGGACATATGAATCAAGGATGATTGTCCGAGTTTGTGCTCTTGTTGTCAAACAGCAATCACAAGAATCAGAAATCTCAACATGAGGCGGTAGACGAACCGTGCATAACTGGTTTAATCACACAGTGGACAATATATGATGTCAACCTGACCATAAAAAAAACACACACACAAACAGAGCCGACTTAAATTTCCCATTTTTTGACATCTCAGGCTGCCAATGGGTGATCGCACTATTGAACAGATGAAGCCTGGCTACTGCACATTCACAAAGCAGATTAATTTCATAAGTTTGACTACTATACATTCATGTAACAGATTAATTACATCAGCTTGATTACTGTTCATTCACATAACAGATTAATTACATCAGCCCAAATACCATACATTCACATAACATATTATTTACATCAGTGTGACTACTACACAGGTTTGTAGAAGGAAAGGGTACAGTAAATGCTGTGTATATGCTGCGAACAGTTATTGAATGTGCTACAGAAGTAAACAAGGATATACATCTTTGCTTTATTGACTATACAAAAGCTTTTGATAGCGTTAGACATGTCAGCATGGTGGATATGCTTGCAGATCTACAAATTGATGGGAAAGACATTAGACTTATAAAAAACATATATTGGAAACAACAAGCTGCAGTAAGGATTGATAATGAAGTGGGACAGTATCAGCCAATTAAGAGAGGTGTTAGGCAGGGATGTGTGATGTCTCCAGATCTTTTTTCCCTGTACAGTGAAAATATTTTCAGAAATGTAGAGGATATAAATGGAATCAGCATTGGAGGACGAAACATCAATAACATTAGATATGCAGATGATACAGTATTAATTGCAGACAATGCGCAGGACCTGCAACAATTAGTAGATGCGGTTGTTGTACACAGTGAGCAACTGGGGTTAGAATTAAATTGTAAAAAGACTCAGGTTATGGTCGTCAGTAGGAAGGAAGAAGTGCCACAATGTAATATACAAGTAAATGGAAATATTCTTCAACAAGTGAATCGGTACAATTATCTTGGAACAGTTATAACATCTGATGGGAGATGCCTTGAAGAGATTAGAACAAGAATCGCCATGGCGAAAGTAGCCTTTAGCAAGATGAAAAACATTCTGACCAATAAAAAGATGTCAATTGAAACGAGAAAAAGAGTGTTGAGGGGATACATAGAGCCTGTTCTTTTGTATGGATGTGAAACTTGGACAATGAGCAGTCAAGCTGAAAAGCATCTGATGGCTGCAGAAATGTGGTTTCTGAGGAAAATGCAAAGAATACCATGGACAGACAGAAAAACCAATGACCAAGTACTACAGGAGACAAATGAACATCGTAAACTGATTAGAGAAATTAGACGTAGACAGTCAACATTTTTTGGACATGTTATGAGAAGAAATGGGTTGGAGAACTTAGTGACAACTGGCAAGATCGAGGGGAACAGACCAAGAGGAAGACCGAGAGGAAAATACCTGGATGGCTTGGCCACATGGCATGGACGAGACAGGAACACTGAGCTGATCCACGACACTGGTGATCGAGTGAAATGGCGAGTCATGACCGCCCACGCTTTCCGGCATGGCACATGATTGATTGATTGATTGACTACTATACATTCATATGACAGATTAATTAAATCAACATTACTACTAAATATTTACATAACAGATTAATTACATAAGTTTGACTACTATACATTCATGTAACAGATTAATTACATCAGGCTGGCTACCATAAATTCACACAACAGATTAATTACTTCAGGCTGGCTTCTATAAATTCACACTAGCAGATTAATTACTTCACGCTGGCTACTATAAATTCACACAACAGATTAATTACTTCAGACTGGCTACTATAAATTCACACAACAGATTAATTACTTCAGGCTAGCTACTATAAATTCACACAACAGATTAATTACTTCAGGCCGGCTACAATAAATTCACACAACAGATTAATTACTTCAGGCTGGCTACTATAATTTCACACAACAGATTAATTACTTCAGGCTGGCTACTATAAATTCACACACGAGATTAACTTTATCAGCATGACTACTGACCATCACACACGAGAGTAATTTCATTAGTCTGACTACTTAAAGAAAGCCTTACCTGGGAAGCATATTATACAACAACTCCTCTGCCTTCTTCTTCTCCTGGAGGTAGTCTGAGGTCCTCTCCTCCACGAGAGCTTCAAGATTGTTAGCATACTGCTCCATCCTTGACAGCAGGTTGTCCAGAATATCTCCTTTGTCGCCGTCTCTGTGAGTGGACAATTCATCTTGCAATGTACATACCCATACATACATAGGAAAATCAATGGATAATACATCTTACAATGCAAATTCCCATACATATACATAGGAAAAGCAATGGATAATACATCTTGCAAATGTAAATACCCATACATACATAGGAAAGGCAATGGATAATACATCTTTCAATGTAAATAATATGAATACATAGAAGAGACAATGGACTATACATCTTGCAATGTAAATACACACAAACACGAAGGAGAAACAATGGACTATACTATAAGTCTTACAATGTAAATACTCATGAACACATAGGATAAACAATAATTTCGGAACTGAAACGACCTTTTCCTGTTGACAGTATAGTCATTAAACAATATGAACACCCTTAATGAACTGCGCGCCACTTTAAGTGGTCAAGTTTCACACTGGTTATGCACATGTGACGTCTATCACCCTCAAGACCAGTACCGGGACTTCCTATTTGATGAGAGGCATATTAAAATATAAGCAACCCATGAATGTAGTTCAGGCCGTGAGGTGATCGAGGTTTGTCATGCTTACTCCACAGGATTTGGGTAATTCGTAGTCAACGGACCCCAAACCTGTACCCAGAGGGTATAATAAATGATAGGTTTACATTTAACTTTTGAAAATAAACTATTGTCACAAAAACTTCTTTAAGGCATTCTTTCATACTTGTTTAGCTTCTTGATCATTGTGCGCAGCTGTTGAAAGTCTGGTCTCTCGGCTGGCTCTTCAGCCCAGCATCTACGAATAACCCCGGCCAGCTCATCATTCGGGCAGTCAAACTCCTCCAACGTTGGTCTGAAGAAGGGTTTCATGCCTTTCTTCAACTTCTCTAAAATTTCTGAAAGGAACAAACAATGGAGGGTTGTACTGTTGAAATACCTTATTCAACATTGAATATGTTCAGGGGACGGGGGTATAAACAGAAGAAATAGAGGATTATACCAATGTAAACAAGGCTATGTGTATATCCCACTGCCATGTAAACTGTAAGTGTTAATCTTTAGTTAGTTAGTTAGTTAGTCGACAGATCATCCCCATTGCACATCGAACCATTCAGTCCTTTAAGTACTTGGACCCTCCTCAGTAAATCCCGCAGCGTATAGCGGCTCACAACACCAGTTCTGTGTTGATTTATTAATTTTCTTTGGCTTCCTGCGTAGTGTTCTTGCCTGGCCACACGTCTTTTAACTTGCTTTCTCCCAGTCTGACCATGGTTGTAGATTCACAGTCATCACTTGGTTCTCGCAAGTATTATTTTTTGTAGAGCATTCAGTATATCAGCCTGGTGCAATCTCTACATGTTTGAAAAGTTAACGAACTTGGACACAAATAAGAAATCTGGTTACATGATTTAGGAAAATTATAATATAAGGTAACAAAAATGAGAGCAATAAAAGGGAGAAGAAGCCTTCAAGAAGCTTTAATGAAAGGAATGTTAAGAAGGATAAACATTCAAAATGAACAGGTGCATTAATGTCGTAGATCAAGTGAGCAGTTTAGTGCACCAGTCACATACCACCAAACGAAAAGAATCATCAAATGAATAAGAAAACTCCCAAAACAGCACAGGACAGTTACTATATTATATGGACAGATCAAAACAACTCATTATTCTGCACCTTAGAATGGGACACAGGCGATTGTGCAGCTACATGCATAGATATTTTAAGATTGGTAAATCAGCAATGTGTACACGAGGACAGGTGCCCAAACAGTATATCACATACTCCATTACAGTCCCAAATGCAACATATCTAGGCAAATCTTCAAGCCTATAGAAACAATATTGGAAGCATCCAGTCATCCATCTATCAGGTAGGCAGGCCCACTAACCACTACACTGAGCGTATGTGACAATAGAAACAACTGAGCGTATGTGACAACACAACAGAGCACCGATCAATACAACTTTCTTTCTCATCCTGTGTCATCATGGTAATGTCTCCACTGTAGCAACACAGAAAAACAGAAATATCATAACAGAAATGACATTTCCGTAAAGAATGCTTAATGTAACAAGGAAGATATGATAAAACATAGTAATAGAAAGCAAAACGACATAACACCAGTGTTAGACTCATCAAAAAGCAACAAGCGAAATGGTTTGTCCATTATCATGATCACTGCCAGACAGCACGCAACAGAAAGCAATATCACTCGGTTTTAAGAAAAGGTTGTGGGGATGTGAGGGGAGTGGGGTGGGAATGTGAGGAGAGTGGGATGGAAGTAGAAGAGAACGAGAAGACACCCTAAAGGGCAGGCAAGTGGCAAAGCAAAGTGTTGGGAGCTCTGTCCAGTGGTGTCCTCATATACTGACGTCTAACTATAGTCCATGCTGCAGGGCTTTGAAGACCCAGTTTGCCCACAGCCTCCTTTCTTGTGTGTTGACAATCAGTTCTGGAATAAATCTTTTTGTAATGTCCAGTATCTTGTGTTTAGACCATTCCCCGTCTCTCTTCTGCTCTAATCTTCATGTTTTCCCTTACAGTTCTAATATTCTTGTTTTCCCTGAAGTTTATCCCTTCTCGTGACATGTCCACAAAATGTTGATCGTCTGCTTCTATATGAGTAATCGGTTCTTTTCAAGATATGATTTCTTTCAAAACGTCGAAAATATTCTATTTGACCAACAACTTCTCAGATTTCTTCTACATAACCACATTTCAGCATCTTTCTATAGACCCACATCTCTGTATTTGTCTATAATTCCACATCTCTATAATCTTCAACAGAACTACATCCCCCCAAATCTATGTTTTTTTCTCTCTATAGAACCACTATCACGATGTTCTTGATGATAAGTGCGTGATATGGTCGTTGTCTAGGTAACGATGCTCCTGGTGTGTCAATTGAGCTATCTAACTGTCTTACAATATAACTCACCCCCGCAGTGCACATTCACCAGTCATTAAACAAGATTGCGTTGGCGCACATAATCCTTTATTGCAGAAAGAACACGGACAAACGGAACACAACTCTATATCCAGAAACAATATATAATCCATAGAATAGAAATATCCTCCTCACAACTTAACACGCACACATCACTGTCTTCTCACGGCCTTATGAATCTCCCATTCATAAACCAGTTATCCAGCTACTATCCACAGCTGGACCTCACACATCACAACCCACACACTGGGTCTAGTCTCCGCTAGCTATCCAACCCACTTTGGGTTCAGGCCTCCACTCACTATAAACCCACTCTGGGTTCAGGCCTCCATTAGCTATCCAACCCCCACTGGGTTTTAGGCCTGCATTCAAAACTCGGAGAACAACACAGGACGGAGATCTATATCTAACTCCGCTCCTTCTCCTTAGACTACCGACCCGCTCGGTCTCTAAACATCAACTGTCTCAAGCGACCCGACTCTCAGCCGGTCCCAGCTTCAACTCCCCAGTCAAGTTTTCCACTGTCTTTTTAACCCTACTGTGTAGCCCCTTCCTGGGCTCCCCACAACATTGCACCCCAGCCTAAAACTGTCTCTCTCCCCATCCACCCTGGGGGTCTCCACTCACCCTCACCATTATTTCTCATGGCTGGTTGTTTTTCTCGTAGTCCCGCTACAAAGGTCACTCACCTCAATGTCAATGACCCAGGCTTATGTCAACCACATCTGTGTATTCTTCTATAGACCTAAATCTGTGTTTTCGTCTATAGAACCAAAACCTGTGCATATTTCTATAGAACCAAATCTTTGTTTTATTCTATAGAACCAAATCTATGTATTCTTCTATAGAATCACAGCCCTGTATTCTTCTATAGAACCATAGCTCAGCAATTTCTCCCTAAAGAACCACATGCCTGCAGTCTGTAAGCAGTTTCTCACTAATCTATGAACAGTCCATGATTCATTTCCTTACACAGAGGAAGCTGTCAATAACCCTTATAATGTAACTAGAGATGTAGAAACCGGAAAGAGTTACGAGGAAGAATCCATTTACAAGCCTCTAAATGACCACAGGAATAGCTATTAGATCCATAATGTTCATGACATATTTAATGCTTATCCATCCGTTCACCGACAGATCCATTTATCCATTGATCCAACGCCCGCCCGCCCGCCCGTCCGTCTGTCTGTCTGTCTGTCTGTCTGTCTGTCTGTCTGTCTGTCTGTCTGTCTGTCTGTCTGTCTGTCTGTCTGTCTGTCTGTCTGTCTGTCTGCTACCAACCACAGACTGCATCAACCTGGCAGCCCAGGTGAAGTTAACAATTCCGACTCAATGCAAGATCGAACCCATGGCGACAGGATGGGCAGGCCAGCGTGCTAACCCTTCCATACCACTGCTCCCACACGGGTGTAGAATGAGTTAAATAACAGGAAGTTTTAAAAATCCATCAGGTGACTTACCTTTCGGTGAGAGGTCTAAGTTCTGCAGGTAGAATACTCCATATCTATACACGATCTCCTGGCATATGATGGCAAAACTGTACACGTCCCCCTTCTGGGTGCCACCGGGCACCGGGCTGCTCATTCGTAACAGTTCTGGGGCAGTCCAGAGTTTACCTGGGGGTGGAGTCAATGTTGTATTTGTTTTCATGCTTAATTGATTCAATGCTGAAGTATAATATATCGCCAAATGCAACCTCCCATTTGAACAGAAGGACGATATATAACCATAGTAGGATCATCGTGGTGTTTCTTTTGTTTCGTATATCTTCCACATTTTTAATGCCCAGTGAACGGAAATTTAATTTATAATATTTGTTCATTTGTGTACCATATATTTTCCAAATCTACGTTTTGTTTGGCACTGAATCAGTTAAATAAACATATATAACGTCAAAGTGGGTTGGAAACATCAGTGATGGAACACATGTTCCCCGGAAGATGAGGTTGGGATCGACAAGCAATACAGGAGACGGAAGACACGCTGGGCACTAAAGCTGCATGGTAAAGAATCGAGAGCATTTCAGCGGGATATGTTCTGCAAAGGATCTGCTATATAATCATCATCAAGTGCTGTGCCGACTGGCGAAGGCGTTCATGACTCTCCACAGATCTCGGTCTTTGGTGTTCTGGATCAGCTCTTCCGTTGATATTCCTCCACGCCACCATCGCAATCCACCCAGCATCATTTCTCGTGGTATGCCTCTGCCTCTCTTCCTCTCGATCTTTCCATTTGTCACGATGTTCTCCAGCGCCTCTCTTCTCATCACGTGACCAAAAAAAAAGCTGTTTGTCTCTTTCTTATTGTTGTATATACTATTCTAGTTTCGCCAGAATCTTTAAGGCATTCGTCGTTAGTTACTTTGGCAGTCCAAGGAATTCGCAACATTCGTCTAAGGAATGCTGCTTCTTTGTTGCTTCCAATCTCTTCCTAATTTGTTCATTTATATTCCAAGATTCACAGCCATACAGCAAAACAGGTTCTATATAGCTCTTTAGCACCCTCTTTCTCACATTCAATGATAGCGACTTATTGCATAAGATATTCTTCATATTTTGAAATGCAGCCTTTGCTTGCCATAGTCTTCTCTTAATCTCTGTTGTGCATCTTCCATCTGATGTTATAAATGTCCCTAGATATTTAAAACTATCCACTTGGTGAAGAATTTTCCCTTCTATCTCTATTTCACCTTTGGGTGTCACCTGTGTCTTTGATATCACCATTGTTACTGTTTTCTTTATATTCAAGGAGAGTCCTTTCCTTGCACTCTCTGTTACTACAATGACCAACAATTGTTGTAGATCTGTTGCATTATCCGCTATCAATACTGTGTCATCTGCATAGCGTATATTATTTTATTATAACCTCCAAATATTGTTCCTGACATTTCTTTGATCTCTCTCATTATTGCTATATAAATGATTGTGAAATAAACAGATTATAAATGTCTGTTTGACTGGAACGTTGCCGTCTTAATAGAAAATATAAGATAGTTTGTAAAATGGAGTTATACCTATCCATAGCACACAACCTGGGATGAGTTGCAGAGACCAAATGTTTCCCATGCAACATAACCCCTCTCTCGACCAGCTAGTTTACTACAGAGAAAAAGTAACAATATGTCTGGAACAAGCCAAGCTGCAGAAGATGTTGGAACAGCAAAGCAATGATCTATTTGTCCGCCTGTCGGAGCTTCCGGGGTCGAAACACAGCGGTGCTGTTTTTAGTTTAAAAAAAGGTATAGGTACCGGTCGTTCAGAAAGCAATGGCAAACTACTGAACGTAAAACTTGCTCAGGAATCACCAACAGCCAAAATGCTGGGGTTGACTGCTACGTCCTATGAAGGACATGCAACTAAATTTAAGATATTGGAAGTGTGTATAACTACATGTGATATCTAACTTTTCTACATCAAGTGTGTGAGTTTGTGTGTGTGTGTGTGTGTGTGTGTGTGTGCGCGCGTGCATGCGTGCGTGCGTGCGTGTGTGTGTGCGTGCGTGCGTGTGTGTGTGCGTGTGTGTGTGCGTGTGTGTGTGTGTAAGTGTTGATGTGTATAAGGAAGTGTTCACGTGTGTATATGACGTGTATCTGTTCCTCAAAATGTGTGTACGAGTAGCGCAAGTAATACTTTCAGTGCAAGCTTTCCCTGTTTTGAGTTAGAAGTGTATAGATCTGTGTATGCATATGTGTGTATATCTGTGCCATTTGAAAATGCGAACATTCATATAGATTTTGAGTGTGGCCAGGAAGACGGCTGGTAATTCACCACCATAATGCGTATCCTAATATAAGTGACATTCACGGGTGGACCTTTAACTTTATGTTTGAAATAATTATCCATTTTCATTACAGCTTCCAACATATTTTAGAAACAATTATTTGCTTTCAACGGTAATAATGGAAACTGAAAGTGAAATCCGCAGCAAGATCACGGAGAAACAAGCAAATAGATAGCAGTAAACCATACATAGTCAGTGTCTACACATGGGTTCTTCTAGTTCATGCCATGTAGCCTTGATGTCGTGTCTGTCCTCCACAGCCTTCTGTCTCTTGTGCTGCCAGTTATTCCTGTTACCGACGTTCCTCCATGCCATGATGTCATATTATCCAGCATCCTCTCTTGGTCTTCCCTTGCCTCTCTTCTCCTGCAACCTTCTCGTTGTGACGATACTCTACATCTTTCCTCTTCTCCTGCAACCTTCTCGTTGTGACGACACTCTCCATCTATCCTCTTCTCCTGCAACCTTCTCGTTGTGACGACACTCTCCATCTTTTCTCTTCTCATGACATGCCCAAAACATGTGGACTGTCCACTTCTGATGCGAGTAACCTGTTGTCTTTATGAGTTAGCTTCTCTCAAGAAATCTTCATTTGTCTGTCTATCCGTAACACCCGACTCAAGTGTTCACAATATGCACAACCCTTGCAGGAAGTTGCGATTAACTTTAGGTTGATGTTCTAGGCAATTCTACGTTCATTAGTTTGCCATTGTTTTCTGAACAAAAAGTTGATGCTTAAGTCCAAATGACCGACGAGTGGAGCAAACACACCAGCAGCCTCAGTTCTTTATCTAATTGCAGAAACCGATTTGTATCTGGATTGGTTTTTTATGTGCGTGTAATGGATAACTTTCTTTGCACACCTATAGTCTAGTTCAGTGGTTCTTAACCTTTTTTGGCCCATGCACCCCTTCACTATATGTTCAGAATGTCATCCCTCTCCCTTTCGTATTTCCTCCCTATAAATCCACCCCCGCCCCTACACAGTATACGTAAAATGGAAGCTAAATTTAATAACACATACTAGACCAAGTCTAGAAGTCTACATAAAATGTGATTTGCGGGTCTACGTACGTTATAAAACGAATTTAAGAAGGGCGAGAAGTACAGAACCATAAAGTATGGAGGGGAAAATAATATCAAGTAATCGGTTCTTGTATTAACGCGATCTTGAAATATTTTTAATTCTCTCTTCTTTCTCTCCCCCCCCCCCCCCTCCCCCTCCCGAAAACCCTAATATTCCCCCCTGGGGGAGTTCCCCACCGGTTTAGAACCACTGGTCTAGTTGTTGCTCCATTCTCCTCCCATAGATCACACAAGAAGAATCTCAGCACAGAGCACGAACTCTGTACCCCTGGAGATATGTGCCAAAAAGAACACACAAATTGACATAAAGTGAGAGTGTGGGTCGCTTGTCTAATTAGGAAACTGTACGTGGGCAGAGGTGTATTCCACCTGCTCTGTTAGACTTCCACACGTCGAGATATTTTTAATGCGAACAACAACAAAAAACACAGTGTAACTCATTTAATGAAACTAATTGCAATTTGAAGGAAATGTTTAAAAAGTTGCAGGTCAGCTCATGACCGGAAATGAACCCTTTTGGGGTTAATTAACCCTCATCTTCTGAACCTGAGACCTCTCAGCCACGACGCCTCCTTCCTCGCGCATCCGTCAACAATGTTATTATATGGGTGAATAACAAGAACATAATGGCAGCTGTAGTAAACAACAAAGAAGTGATACAAAAGCTGGGGTTAAATAAAACAGTACAGAGGGAAATCCAAGCCGGCATATCTTTATTCTTTACCAAAGGGCGGTGTCTCCTTACACAGCCGAGGTACTTTTACTGTCTGGCCTCCATATAATTCAGCATTGTATTATTCTATCTAATTTATTGTTATAATTCTTTTGTTTACTTCTGTTTTCGTCTGCGACCATATATTTTCCTTGTTCGTTTGTACATTATTTCAGTCACAAAATAAGACTAAAGCAGCGGTGGTATATTTCGGTCTGACATCGCACAAATACATTATGACGAATCTCTACGGAACTGCAAACAGGAAAGACGCAGTTAATGCTGTAATTTTGGCACTTGCATGCAAAGAAAGGCGTTAGAAAGCAATGGCAAACTACTGAATGTATTCTTGCAAAGAAATCACAAACATCTAAAAATGCCGGGGTAAACTGCTGCGTCCTAAAAAGGATATGCAATTAACTAAAAACTAAATGTCAATTTCTTCCATGTAACAAAATAGTCAACCGCGGGTCCGCATGGCCGAATGGATAAGAACGCGTGTTCTTAAACATCCGGTGTGCTGATGCCGATGTAAGCGGTTCAACGCTTACACCGGACAGCTGGACTAAAATGCTGACGTGTCGTCCTTGACTTGGGGACGCTAATTACAAGTACCTCTGAAGTCGGAGTGGGTTCGCTTGACGGCGAGAGACACTGTTAATAGGGAAAACTAACCCACACGCAAAATTCAGTCCATCAATACTATAAATAGTGTGTATGGACTACGCTTGGGTTCAAAGCGAGCGATCGCAAAAAAAGAAAAAAAATAGTGAAGCCAGGGTACATGACCGACCTGCCTAATTCATGATGCCACCATTATACACCCAATAGCAGACAGGTTAGTGTGATGTTTAAGGCTTGAGAGAGCTGTCTCCGTCAGGTTGACTATCTCCTGGACACGGTCAGACGTGCCATCGATGCCATGACTAGACAGCTGTCACCGACAGGTTGACTATCGCCTGGACACGGTCAGACGTGCCATCGATGCCATGACTAGACAGCTGTCACCGTCAGGTTGACTATCGCCTGGACACGGTCAGACGTGCCATCGATGCCATAACTAGACAGCAGTCACCGTCAGGTTGACTATCGCCTGGACACGGTCAGACGTGCCATCGATGCCTGGACTAGACAGCTGTCTCCGTCGGGTTGACTATCGCCTGGACACGGTCAGACGTGCCATCGATGCCTGAACTAGACAGCTGTCTCCGTCAGGTTGACTATCGCCTGGACACGGTCAGACGTGCCATCGATGCCTGGACTCGGTCTTCACTATGCGAAGGGAAGAATGGCCATGTGTCCCCCTCCGTGCCCTCTGACCTCAGAATTGGATGGTGCTCGGCGGTTAACAATGTACATCCTTATAGCATATTCCGGCTATGGCTCATAAATAAACCCAAATGTATTGTTTGTCCGCCGGTCTCTCTGGCGTAGGTGATAACGTCTTTCTCCATAATCCCGTATATTCTCGTGAGTAACTCAGATGCGCGAGATTCGGTAGCGTATCGCGCCGCGTTGGTTACTTATAGGGGACTGTGAGCCGGTCGCTCAGAAAGCAATGGCAAACTACTAATCTTGCCTAGTACATCAACAGCAGCTGAAAAATGCTGGTGTTGACTGCAACGTCCTGTAAGGGATATGCAACATTAAAAAAAATGTTTGACCAACTCGACAATCCTTTGTCGCTTGCTCATACTGCAAGGGGCTGTCGTCATTTGGAGGTAACAGGTTCGAATCCACGTCGCTAACTATAGCTTTCAATTGTTATGTTGACTAGTGAGTCCTCAAGACTCTACTTCTCCCTTCTACTTCTATGAGCGTCAAGCAATGCATCTGTGTTTATGTTTGAACTGTCCTATTGACCTCACAGAGCTGCCCAGTTGATAAACTTGCTAGGGATCCTGGTGTGGTGTTGGGTTATACATCTCATTACAGCAACTGAGTGACACAGACAATTAAAAAAGATAAACTTACTTCTTTCAATGGCATACGTATCTTCGTCTAACTCCTCCTCCTTCTCTCGAAAGTAATGGAGACCAAAATCTGTGATCTTGACCACAAACCGGCTGTCAACCACACAGTTGCTGGATTTGAGATGTCCGTGGCTGCGAATGTCCGTGCTGTGAAGGTATGCCATGCCCTAGACACAAACAGAAAGAAACACGCTGGAGGTCTGAATCCCTGGTCATGTAGTGCTTACTGCAATGAATTTATCTACTCAGTTTAAAGGTTTAACCGGCCGGTGGAAAGGGTGGGGGTGTATCTAAAAGTAAGAGGCTCGACTTCATGACACTGAGTAATTATCCCACATGGCCTCGGTCTCTTTCCGCGGGGCGGTTTGCCGAAAGCCTCGCACAGAGCATGAACTCCGTAGCTCCAGCGATGACCCACAGGAGTCTCCGAGATAACAGCACTCGTGAACCGAAAGACGGAGTCAGATTTACACCTACAACCTTTGGAGCATGATGCATGTGGCTTAACCACGTCGCCACGGGGACCCAACAACTCTGTTGTAAGGGCTCATTCTGCAGCAGACGTAAGATGAAAAGTTGCGTCTAAGTACATGGTTCTACCAGCTTTCTTTTAGCGCCGAATGTTGGGCAACGATCATCAAACCCGATACCTCACATTGGGCTAACTGCCTCGGACAGAGAAGCGCTATTGGGAGGGTACAAGCCTTAATCTAGTGCGAGGAGACGCAGCATAAAGATTACATGTCATGTCAGGGCAGGTTAAGCCTTGGTCGGCAACTGGTCTAGGCGGACATAACATTGCTTTGCTGACCCGGCAGCTTCCGCAGCTTGTCTCGTTCCAAACATATTCATGTTACCTTTCCTCTGGAGTACACTAGACAGACAAGAGAGGGATCATGCTGCATGGGCAACACATGGTCTCTACAATTCAGCTCCATTTTATAAACTATCGTCTATCAAGACGGAAAGGTGCCAGTCGTTTTTGCAAAGTGCCATTCGTGTTAATGAGAACTGTATACATCTGGCCTGGTGACTGTAAGGTGTAGTACTTACTGTTTCTCTCCCGATCTTTAACACAACTTAGTTGTTTCGATTTTGTTCTACATTCTTCTGCAGCTAATCTCCTTCTTTGGATTAGTTTGACTCTACCACTTATCCAGCCTCATCCAGCCTCATCAGCCCTCGGTGAGTGATGGGGTCAACACCACACGGGTCACCTGTACTTTCCAGTACATTTCCTGGGCCTACCAGTGTGCCCGGATCAAGTTTAAGAAAAAATAGAACAAACCCCCCCCCCCCCTTTTTTTTTTTTTGCGCTTCTATGAGTACTATAGGGTAAACATGGATCTAGTAGCACATTCTCAGTATGTAAAGAGTACAAGATCGAGGACTTTTCCTCTCACCTTTATATCAATCACTTAAACCTAATCTTGGCAAAGATTGTCTTTTCTTCTCATGTTAATATCAAATACTTAAATGATCCTTTGGACGGTCTTTTCCTCTTATATTTATATCAATTATTTAAATATAATTTTGGGGAAGAGGGTCTTTATCTCTCACGCGTATTTCAATTAATTAAATATAATCTTGGGAACAGGATCTTTGAGTCTCACGTTTATATCAATTACTTAAATATAATCTTGGGTGGGGTGGGGTGGGGTTATTATAAAAATCGAGTGTCGATGGATAGCACCATATACCGAATACATCTCAAAGAATGGAAAAGAATGGAAAAGAAAGTAGGAACTTGGAATGTTAGAACAATGAATGCAGATGGAAAATTAGAAAACATCAAAAAAGAAATGGAGAAAGAGAAGATTAACATATTAGAAATATCGGAAACGAGATGGAAAGGAGCAGGAATAAGGACAGGAGAGGATTGTAAGATTATTTACTCTGGGGGACAAGAACAGCAAAGATGTGTATCCATTATATTAGATAAGCAAACATCATATTCTGTCAAAGGATATCGGACTGTGTCAGACAGAGTTCTATTAGTAAAATTAAACGGAAGACCTTTTAAAATAAATGCCATTCAAGTATATGCCCCAACAAGTGAATGCAGTGAAGAAAGTATAGAGGAATTTTATAATGACATGGAGTCTGCTTTGAAGAACTGTAAAAAATCAGAAATAAATATCATAATGGGTGATTTCAACGCAAAATAGGAAAGCAAAGCGATGGATGCAGTGTATGCAACCATGGTTTGGGAGAGAGAAATGAAAGAGGATACAGACTTGTAGAATGGGCAAAAGAACAAGAAATGGTTGTAGGAAACACCTGGTTTAAACAGCATCCTAGAAGATTATGGATATGGAGGATTCCAGACAGCAGGAATAAAAACCAGATAGATTACATCCTGATTAGCAAAAGGTTTCGAAATGCATTAACAGTCGTAAAAACAGTTCCAAATACAGACTGTTACAGTGATCACAGATTAATTACAGGCACATTGAGGGTAAAGTTAAAGAAAGTCAAGTATACAGCAGGATATACTAAATATGACTTGTGCAAATTGAAAACTGACAAAGAAATACAAGATAATTTTAACATAGAAGTAAAGAACAAATTTGATTTATTGTCTGATTTAGAGATCCTATTTCAAGATGTAGATGATGCCATGCTATTGGTTCCGTCGAGGATTTCTCTTTTCTTTTCATGACGTCATTTAGCCTGTACGCACTATATGGCAGATGATCAATGGGAAATGCTGAAGAATTCAATCAGTTGTGCAGCAGAAAAAACTGTTCCAAAAGTAAAGAAAGTGGGCGATAAGACATGGGTGACTGAAGAAATTTTACAACTAATGGAAACAAGAAGACAGAACAAAAATAATCCTGCCAATTATGAAGAAATTCACAGAAAAGTCAGAACGTTATGTAAGGAGGCAAAAGAAACATGGCTTGAGAAAAATTGCAGAGAAATTGAAAAACAACACAACAGTAAAAATGCGAAACTAATGCACAAAAGAATTCAGGAGCTTACTAATCAAAGAACACGTACATCAGCAGGCTACCTAAGACAAAAGATGGAAGAGTCATAATAGAAAAAGATCAGATCTTACATGTATGGTCAGATAACGTGAAAATCCTTCATGACGATAACAGAGACGAACAGTATGGTGTTCAAAATAATAATGAAGGACCAGCAATTTTGAAGATGGAGGTTCGGAATGACTCTTAACCAAATGAAATCTGGCAAGACCCCCGGTTCAGACAGCGTCACAACAGAAATGATTAATGCTTTAGAAGAATGTGGTGGGTGGCACCTTGCAGTCTTGACAGACTAAAGTATGTGAGTTGGAATGTGGTCAATATTCCATCACAATGCCTGGGCAGAGCTTCAGAGAAACATGTGGTGCCCAAACGACATGATCCCTCTCTCGGCCTATTCTTGTGTATTCCAGAGGAATGGGTAACCAATACGTCTGGCACAAGGTAGGCTGCAGACGCTGGCGGCTCAGCGTCAAACCTCCGAGACCTCGCCACCACGAGCAGGTGGCGAGTGATGGCCAGACCCTGAACACCTAAGGGACCCGGCTTAGAGGCGTTCAGTCAAGTCCCACAGGTGAGGGCTTCGTACGAGCCCGGACCATCTAGAATTGCCACAGTTATCCAAGTAGGATCGTGTCATCTAAGGAACCTCGACTGATTTAATGAGCCATTCGCGGTTTCACCGTGAGACAGTGTGAACTTAGACATGCATGGCTTAATCTGTGAGACAAGCATATGACTACTGGCAGGATCAACCAGATATCTATCGGACAGACGGACTATTCACGCACACGCAAGCCAAGAGTAGCATCGCTAAAGCGCACCCTCCCGGTACAAGGTGATACATGCAAAACCACTGGACGCCTACCGACGAGCTTTCAAGCTACGCCGGCAGGACTGACCGAAAAGCTATACCAGCTTACTGACTGCAGGCCCACTACTCATCGAGAGAGAGTGGGCGCTTATCGAGACTTTGTCGAACGGTCGTACAAATTTTGCTCTTTTGCCCGCTCACACCACGACCCTGGCTGCACGATGCGGTTACATTCTCGAAACGCCTGCCTCGCTAACTTGCGTTGGCTGGGAAGATCCCATTTTGGTGCACCTCACACAGCCATCCGAGACAACGAACGCTAGACGCGGAACTGATCTAGATAAAGTTACCAGTCTGCTTAATACAATATTTGATACTGGAAATATACCTCAGGAGTTATGTAATTCTGTATTTATTGCAATCCCAAAGAAATCAGGAGCCTTGGAATGTGAATAACATCGAACAATTAGTATAATGAGTCACATCACGAAGATTTTGCTAAAAATTATAATGCAAAGAGTTAGGAGGAAAATACAACCTGAAAAATGTGGGTTTGTAGAAGGCAACGGCCAGTAAATGATGTGTATATACTGAGAACAATAATTGAACGTTCTATAGAAGTAAACAAAGATCTACACCTTTGCTTTATTGACTACACAAAGGCTTTCGATAAAGTGAGACATGTCAACATGATAAGGATGCTTGAAGATCTACAAGTTGATGGAAAAGATCTTAGACTTGTAAAAAACATATTGGAAACAACAAGCTGCCATAAGAGTTGATAATGAAGTAAGCCAATATCAGCCTATTAAGAGAGGTGTGAGACAGGGATGTGTAATGTCTCCAGATCTGTTTTCCCTGTACAGTGAAAGTATTTTCAGAAATATTGAAGATATGGAAGGAATCAACACTGGGGGACGTTGCATCAATAACATTAGATATGCAGATGATACAGTCTTGATTGCAGACAATGAACAGGACCTGCAAAATTTATACATGCGGTTGTTACACACAGTGAACAACTAGGGTTAGAATTAAATTGTAAAAAGACACAGATTATGACCGTCACCAGGAAGAACGAAATACCACAATGTAATATACAAGTAAATGGGAATATTCTTCAACAAGTGCATAGGTACAATTATCTCGGAACAGTAATAACATCTGATGGGAGATGCCTTGAAGAGATTAGAACAAGAATCGCCATGACAAAAGTAGCCTTTAGCAAGATGAAAAACATACTGACCAATAAAAAAAATGTCAATTGAAACGAGAAAAAGAGTGTTGAGATGCTACATAGAACCTGTACTTTTATATGGATGTGAAGCTTGGACAATGAGCAGTCTGATGGCTGTAGAAATGTGGTTTCTGGGGAAAATGCAAAGAATACCATGGACAGACAGAAAGACCAATGAACAAGTCCTTCAAGAAACAAATGAAGATCGTAAACTGATTAGAGACATTAGACGCAGGCAGTCACAATTTTTTGAGCATGTTATGAGAAGAAATGATTTGGAGAACTTGGTAAAAACTGGTAAGATCGAGGGGAACAGACCAAGGGGAAGACCTAGAAGCAAGTACCTGGATGGCTTGGCCTTGTTGCATGGTCGAGACAGAAACACGGAGCTGATCCACGACTCTGGTGATCGAGTGAAATGGCAGAACATGACCGCCAACGCTTACCGGCATGGCACATGATGGATGGATGGATGGGGGTGGGGTGGGGTTATTATAAAAATCGAGTGTCGATGGATAGCACCATATACCGAATACATCTCAAAAAATGGAAAAGAGCAATTTACTAATGGGGTAAGAATAAGAGCTATGAAAAGAAGAATCGTACATTCCTGAAATGAATAAGCACATGTAAAGCATGTATGTAATAATTTCTGGCTGAAAATAAAGTCAGATGTAAACTTGCAAGGAAGTCCTCTTCTGGTGCCCTTTGTCCTTCAATGGAGCATAGGATACCAACTAACCCACGCCAATCTCTCAATCTTGGCCATCTTCAGCAGTTCCCTCAATGTCCTCCGCATATAATTTATCACTGCCTGTAATTGTCTTCTTCGTGTATTGTTGGTGACCCTCTATGTCTGTTGCCCTGCGAGTTCCAGAGACAAGAATTTCTAGTGATTCCATAACATGTCTTCTCAATGTGTGCCCTGTCCAGACAGGACTTTCTAGTGATACTATAACAGGTCTTCTCAATGTGTGTTCTGTCCAGACATGACTTTCTAATGATACTATTTCAGGTCTTCTTAATGTCTGCTCTGTTCAGTGCCAGCTACTTTCCTCGCCTCTTGAATGACTGAAATGTCTTTCTCCACACACACCACATTAGTGATTCTGTTATAACATTGATCTTCATCTTCCACTTTTATCGTCACGTGGGGGATTAACTGACATTCCAGCGCCCGACGAGTGGCTCTACAGAGTGTCATTCCATGTGATTGTACAATGTCTTTGATGCCATCAATCCAATTTCTTCTCTGGCGTTCTCTTGCTCTCGTATCATATCTTCTTAGATATAGTGCCAGTGCTTGTAATTGATGGTGATGCATTCCATCGAGATGGCCGAACCAGTTTATCTTCAGCCTTTCCATATATGTGGCACAACATTTTGATCTCACTGACTGTCTGATAACATCATTTCTTACACGGTCTCGGATTGTTAGGTTGGCAGCTCGTCTCAATCATCTCATCTTGTAGGTGTTGATTTTGCGGAAGTGTGATTTGGATAATGTTCAAGTCTGACACTGGTTGCATAGGGTTAATGTGAATATGCTATTTATTATCTGTTGTTTTTCGAACATGTGTACATGGATGTTTAATTAAAGGTTAAAGTTAATATATAAGCGCACTTGCTTTTTGACATCTGATTTCGACTTCTGTATCTATTTTGCCTGTTCTGTGATCATACATCCCAGATATTTACATTCTTTAACTTGTTTCAGAAGTGTACTATTGATCAGTATATTTAGTCATATAATTATAAACCTTGCATTTGCGCTGGTATCAGGTAATTAATGTTCGCAGTTTATCAGAAATTGTTTTAACCATTATTCACGTTTCTTATCCACATAGCTGTTAATTCAACATTAAATATTTAAAGTTTGGTAGCAGATTTACTTTCTTGCGACTTCCAAACATTTGAAGTAAATGCAGATCTACAGTACTGGCGTTATACTTACCCTGACAATGTCTTGCATGATGGAATATCTAAACATCCAGTCCAGTTTTATTTGTTCATTCTCCAAGACATCCTGCAAGTGAGAACATGTATAACGTACATTTTAAACCCACTCTGCACCAAGAAACACACTGATCACTTACTCCCTTATATGACCTCAACAATGAGTTATCAAAACTAGTTTAAACAGCCTCGAAATTTTATATAGTTAGCGCACTTGCTTACCAAACCTGTGGTCTGGTTAAATCCCAACAGCAGCATGATTATTGTTTTAAACCAGTGGTCTGGTTAAATCCCAACAGCAGCATGATTATTGTTTTAAACCAGTGCGACTTCTTAGGGAGTCGCAGTAGAGCATTGGCAATCGCGCTTGTCTGCCGCTGCAGTGGTCATGTGTTTGATTCACAACGAGGTTGACTGGTTACAACTGACACGTGATCCCAGGTCTTTCCAATCTGACATGGGTACCAGGAAATGTCCGGGGGAGTAGCGGCGGCCTGAGTGTTATTGACCACCCCCCGGGAAGCGGCTATGACAGGCTGGCTAAGCCAGGCCTGGGTAACCGATTCGGCGTCAAACCAATCTGTGAACTAGAATATGCCTACCCAGCATGTGAAAACAGGATTCGGCAGACTGCGCGGAAG
This sequence comes from Cepaea nemoralis, assembly GCA_014155875.1. NCBI lineage: Eukaryota > Metazoa > Mollusca > Gastropoda > Stylommatophora > Helicidae > Cepaea > Cepaea nemoralis. The sequence continues at coordinate 143,010 of JACEFZ010020299.1, forward strand.
AAATCATTGATGATTAAATAGCCATGACGGCGTTTATCTGCAAAGCGTTGTGGAACGTAATGATCACGGCAAGGCACGTATAGCGCCCTGGTCATCCACTGCATCTGTATTCGTCTCCAGTTGTCTTGACTTGTCTTGCCACTGGACTCAGATGCGCAACTCTTCCTCACTTTAATCGAATTCATCGCGCAAGTCATTCTTCATCCATTATCAAAGAATATTTCGAGCCAAAATAGACCTTATCAGCCATCTTAAAATCACGGCTCCATACTTTCAACAACACTGGATAAAATGAATGGTCATCATCATTCTTGATGGACAAACAACATTGACCTAATCAATGACCAACATTGGCACTAATCGAGCACCGATTGGTCTATACAGACGTGGAGCTAGCACCACATACCCAATACGCATCCACGTGTGGAAAAGAGTACATTACATAAAACATGCACCGGGCGCTTATCACAACTGTTTGGAAATTCTCTGGGACAAAGTGGCGGAGAGGACAGGAACTGGCTTCCTATCATGATAGGATATATAAAACGTGATTGCCGAGCCCAATATGCTCCAGTGATGTTTCCTTTTATAGGTGGTAGTTGTTATAGGTGGCGGTATGGACTTCATAGTCCATATGTAGTCAGTAAGAACAATAAAGGTGACAAAATGCATCCTCGTCGAATTCCTATTCTTATTTCAGTAGTATTTGTTAGTTTTCCCTTTCAAAGAACTCTGCTTTTGTGTCTTTCTATGCTGCCTTTATGAACTTAATGATCTTCAAGGGATCTCACAGTGGCTTTACCCGCTTCCAATTAGATGTCCTATCAATATTGTCAAAGGCAGTCTTATAGTCCACAAATCCCATATAAAGTGGCCCTATTATTATGTGTAATGTGGCTAACTGGTCAGTATAGGCCCTGTTTAGTCGGAAGCTTGCCTGTTCGTCTCTTAGTTGATAGCCAAAGACATCTTTGAATATCCCCAGAATAATCCTACTTAATATTTTCTCAGGAAGTGACATTAACGTAATTCGGCTATAATTGTCGTACTCCTGCGGGTACCTTTCTTTGGCAGCTTCATCAGATACCATTATCTCCAGTCTAACATTATTTCTTCAATTTCCAAGACTATGCTAAATAATGTGTGCATAAAATAAGTTATCGTATTTATATTGGCTTTAATAACTTCTGCTCGGATACTATCTAGACCAGTAGCTTTCTACCCTTCAATAGATAACTATTTCAATTTCTCCTATAGCTGATTTCTCACAGCTGTTATCCAGTTCCTCTTCTACAGGCTTGATATATGGCCTATTTGGACTTTCCTCAGAGTAAACAACCCATCTGCTTTTATGATTTTTAATGTTGGCGAGAACTTTTTTAACTAACAGTATTTCTGATCAGTCCTCGGGATTAATTATATGTTCGAGCTATATTTCTTGTGGTCCTGTAACGATCCCTGAGGTTTTCTTTCGCTGCTGGTAATTCTTCTTTCTATGGTAGGCCATCTAGATATTGCCTTTTATCATTCCTTATGCTGTCACGTGGTGAAAGGTTTAAGAACGTAATTCGCAATCTCGTACTCGCGTTCGAAACACAGCTGCGGGGGATTTGAGACAAGACCACATTTCGCTGGCTTTTATACAATGATATGAGTCCCGGTCGTTCAGAAAGTAATGTCAAACTACTGAACCTAATCTTTCCACAAAAATAAATTACAAACAGCCAAACAATCAAAATAACATGAGATTTAGATTCATAATTAATGATCGACACTTATAGAAGTAAAAGAAACAAGTAGAGATCTGATACAGCCAATGTTAGCAGTCTACTTGCCGAGCTTCGATGCACATTTGTTCCTTCAGCAAGATGATGTCATCATGTGAAAGCAAGGGGTTCGAATGCTAATGTGCATATAGTTGAAATATTTTATGTTTAGTGTGTTCTCTAATCTCTACTTCTTTCCATGTCTTGTATAAGTGCTAATCATTACCTTTGGATTTAATTTTCATGCGAGCACGCTTACCTGCAAACTCCCTTTGGGACAATATTCAGTCAGTATGCACTGGTTGGGAATGTCAATGCAGACTCCGTGGAAACGAACAAGGTGATCATTCTGGAGGTCCTTCATCTACAAAATATAGCAATCCTGAATAAGACCTAACGCGATATGTTTTAGGGCGGGATTGAACTAAAAGCACACGCGGCTCTAGTGTAAGCCCAGCCTCGTAAAATGATTACCAGGATAACGTTCATTTTTGTTGGCTGGCTTTGAAATCAAGCGTAGTCAACATACGTGCCACGACTTCTAGCGCACTAGACTGACTTCTACGTACTGATTAGCTTTCCCTATTACTTGTGTCCCTCGCTATTAGGCGACCTATTATGACTTCTAAGGTACTTTAATTTTTCTGTTGATACAATGAGCCGTCCTGGATTCTAAACACCCGCTGTTTGAAAATCTTACTATGTGACCTATGACAACAACAACATTTACTACCACTGCTAAAACTACTGTGAGTGAGTGGCACCTTGCCGTCTTGACAGACGAACGTATGTGGAATGACACTTGGCCAAAATTCCATCGCACAATACCTGGGCATGGATTCAGAGAACATGTTGCCCATGCAGCATGTTCCCTCTCTCGGCCTTGCCTTGTTTACTCCAGAGGAAAGGATAACCAGTACGTCTGGAACAAGGTAGGCTGCATGCGCTGGCGGCTCAGCATCAAACCTCCAAGAGCCGGTGATGAGTCTCACCTCCAAGAGCAGGAGGTGAGTTGTGGCCTCATGTCCGTGAGGCTTGAATTTAGAGGCGTTCAGCCATATCCCACAGCTAAGGGCCTTAAAGCAAGTGTCTGGACCTATATGAGCGCGTACACCTCTCAGTCATAAGTGTCCGGACCAATGTAAGCGTGTATTACCGTCAGACTCCCTGCCTGACTCTGCGGATTCCGCGACCAGCGAGAACAAACCCGCCGGAGATATTTGCTCGTCTATTGCGAACAAATCTCCTCACCTGACACTGTGCGGATCCCGCGACCAGCGAGAATAAGCCCGCCGGAGATACTTTTCGTCTGTTGTGACCTAATCTCAACTGAAAAAGTAAAGAAACGATAAAAGTAGTGGTATTTCAATTGCGCTTGCGCTCCCATCTATGCTACACCCTTCATGTGTCTTCACAAAGTCGGACTAGAGTCTTGCTCAACAGGGTCTTCTTTCCCCCTACTACCACTACTAAAACTACTCCTACCTCTAATCAACTACCATTACCACCACTAATCCATCGCTACTACTATTCATTTACTACTGCTACTGTCACCACTACCACTATAACCACCACCATTAATCTACTATTACTATTACTACCCCACCACCCTATTACGACTGCCATCACAGATCTACAAATACTACTACCACCACTATTCAACTACTACTATCACAACCTCTACTATTTTTCATAGTCTTCCACCACGGCCGCCACCTCCGCCCTCGCCGCCACCGCCGCAGCCGCCGCCGCCGTAGCCGCCGCCGCCGCCGCAACCACCATTACCACCGCATCTTCACTGTCTTAAACTCTCACCTTTTTGATTTCCAACAACAATGGTTTCTGTATGCTGATGTGGGCTCTGTGTATAGGCTTGATTGCAAGTATGGCACCCTGGAGGACACACAAACACCACAGAAACAAATTAATGTCAGGTCACGTTCTCAAGACAGTAGTACGTGGAGGGTCGGGGATAGAGATTACTACTGAAGCCATGCCTTGGAGTGAGATTACTTTATGGCTTAATAGTATATTCTACTAAAATATGAATAAAATCATTGAATGTGTGGGAGGGCAAACTGTAACATGGCAACTTTATGCCAGGGACATATGGTAAGAAAAAGCTAGCGAACTACGCTTTGTACATTCCTTAAACATATAGTAGCAACAGAGATGTGGTTTCTAAGATGAATGTTGAGAATTCCTTGGACTGCCAGAGTAACTAACGACGATTGCATGAAAGAGGCTAATAAAACTAGAGCATTAGTTAGTTAGTTAGTTAGTCGCAGTTCCAACTTCACAGCAACGGGTCGTCTCCATTATGCTCCGTTCCTGTGCCAGTGAATATCATACAAAAAGCTCCCCACTGCCCAATGTGAAAAGTGGAAAAGATAGGAGTCTCGACAAACAACAGCCCGCACAGATGCACTGTGCATAATGCCGCCGCCAGAATGTCAACACAATAGTCCTCCACAAAACACCCAGTTCATTTCTGATGGAATCGACAGTCAATAAGAAAGAGACAAACAGCTTTCTTTGGTCATGTGATGAGAAGAGAGGCATTGAAGAACATCGTGACGGCTGGAAAGATCAAGGGGAAGAGAGGCAGAGGTCGACTAAGAGAAATGATGTCAGATGGATTGAGATGGTGGCATGGAGGAAAATCAGCAGCAGAGTTACTCCTGAACATCAACGACCGGGATATGTGGAGATACATGAACGCCAACGACTGTTGGCAGGGCACTTGATGATGATGAAGCATGCATTTCCTAGTACCAATGTTAGTCTGAGCCTGCTTTGAAGCTTTATGGCTTAAAAACAAAACCTGCCTTGATGTGGATTAAAACACATGATTACCGGGCCTGCAGGCAAGCCGATGCTCTACCGGGGCTTCCGAAGGCAAGAAGAGTCTTCAATGGCATAAAGGTGGATACCTAAGAGATGGGGCCCGTGTGTTACAGGGACCAGTAAGGGGGGGGGGGGAGGTGGGACAATAATGTGAGCTCTGACACCATTTGGCAAGGCACATGCTGGTGATCAATCTTCTAGTCATTACCTCTGTATTACTGCTGTTAATTTTCATGTTATGCTCCTTACACACTTCATTTAGGTTGCTTATGTAGACTTGTAATTCTGCTTCTGATTTTGTTATTAGTGCTGGATCGTCAGCAAACAGTTCTTAAATGCTGTAATTCGTCGTTGGTTCTTCTTCTGTGTTCTGTTCGTCATGCGGTGTTGTTAAGATTTCTGTTTGGCTGGTTTCTTTACATATTATGCTGTCTGTATAGGTTATGAACAAGAGGGAGGACAGGACATAACATTGTCGTACTCCGGATCTTATGGTGAAGGGTTCTGAATGTCCTCCATTTGTTCTTATCGTACGTTCAGTGTTGTTGTATAAACTTCTACATAAGTTTGTTATATGTGCACTAACTCCATATTGTTAAAGGATTTCCCAAAGCTTATTTCTATCTACTCTATCAAATGCCTTTTCTTGGTCGACAAAAGCTAAATAGAGTATTTATTTAAATTGGATTGATTTTTTTTTCTATATGGTGTCTAAGAGAAAAGATGGTATCTGTGCATCCTTTGTTTTTCCTAAATCCAAGTTGTGTTTCACTTAGGTGAGGTTCTATGTTAGGTCGTAGTCTTTTCTCTAGAATGTTGCAGAATAAGTTCTCCGTATGACTCAAAAGGGAAATGCCTCTGTATTGTGTGCAGTCTCTTTTACTGCCTATGTTTTCTTTTTTCTTTTTTTTTTCAAATGTGGATAATTATGGCGCTTCCCGTTTCTTGGTGTCTGTTGTTTTACACAAACATGGTGAAATAGTCTATGTAGCTAGGCTGTTCCTACTTCACTTGCTGCTTTAATTAGTTCATTTTAGTATTTCGTCTTGTCCCGATCGTTCATTCAATGCGGCTAACCTTATGGCTTCTCTAATTTCTTATCTCGGTATGTCTGGTTCGAGTTCTTCGATGGCATCTGTGTCAGTTTCTTGGATTCCGGTGGCATCTGATGGAAAGTTGAGACAGACAAATACACAATTAAATGGGTACGAAGGTAAGCAGGTAGATAGATAGATAGACAGACAGACATACATATGGATAGTTAGACAGACAGACAGACAGACAGACAGACAGACAGACAGACAGACAGACAGACAGACAGACAGAAAGAAAAGAAAGAAAGAAAGAATGAAAGAAAGAAAGAAAGAAAAAAGAAAGAAAGAAAGAAAGAAAGAAACGTGATGAACAGATAGACACAACCACAGAGAGCAACAACTCCGGCACCTTGTAGTATCCAGTCTTGGTAAACAACTGTCTGCTGCCCACGTCGCTGAGATGAACGGCGATGGTGTCGCCGGAACAGTCGCTGTGGTAGGAGGTTCTCTGGAGTAATACAAACAGACAGTGTGATGTTAGCACAAGGGGTAATCTCATTGCCAGTAAGATGGTGCGTTATCACTGGGAGTTGTAATGGAAGGGGGAGGGGGAGGGTGATTGTTCTCTAGGTATGGTGTCCGCCTCGAGTGCTGGAAGTCCCGGGTTCAAGCCCCGGCGAGGGCCGGGATTTTTTTCACGTGGATTTCTAGTAAAAAAAATTTCCCCTGGTCTCTGGGTAGTGAGATCGGACGCCCGTGTGTATTGTTGCGCACGTAAGAAACATCCCTTGGCAGTTGGAAATCGAAAAAGTGTAGCCAAATGGACAAAATTTCAAGTTAAAATCTAATCCTCGCCGGTGCTAAGGAGTTCATGCACTGAGGTGAGATTCTCCGGACTCAGGCTTGAGTTAGGAGTAGAACGGAGCACATTACACCTGTATGCCGTGATGTCGACTAAACTAAACTAAACTAAAAACTAAAACTGTAATGGATGAGAATCAAAAGAAGGAATAAATAAAACTTGGGCGAGCACACACACACACACACACACACACATACACACACACACTGAGATATATTTACATACATATACACACATGAACAGACAGACGGACTGACAGCAAACTGTCAGACAGACAGACAGACAAGCAGGCTGACAGACAAAGAGACATGTTGACAGAAAGACATACATACAGGCAAACATACTGGCATGCATACATGCGCACATACTAACATACATAAATAAGTGCACATATACAGGCATGCATACAAATAAATAAACATACATATGCACATGCATACACTAAAACATACATATATACACATCCTAAAACATACACACACACTAAAACATACACACATATTCCGGCATATAACGACCTCTGACGCCCACACACAAACATCTCACAATTAACGGTCATTTTAAAAGCCAGAAAGAAACAAGACGTCGTGGTTGAATGGGAATGTTGTTGTATTATAACACAGGCCAACATCACAGAAATTCATTCACTTTAAATAAAAACTAAATTTAACAACTCTGTAAGAAATATTTATCTTAACATGTGGAAAAAAAAAACGATAATTCAAAGCCCACACACAAGAAATTAAATTGGTTGTAAAAATATGCTAGATGCAGCTTAATGCGTACATAATTTCCTTATATTGTTTCGCGGGTAATTAACTTACCGCTTCATTCTGTGGCTTGTTAACTGCTTGTTTGATTGATTGGCCAAATCAATAAACAAGAATTGACATAACTGCACAAGTAATCCACCCCCATGCTATGTCTCCTCCAGCATATGTAGGATTGGAGAGATGCTGATTGTGGGCGCGAGTACGTCTCTCCCGCCTTGGATCATAGTTGTCGTAGCGTCATGTGAAGCTAACATCCACTTGTTGGGTTGATTCTTTCACGCGTGTGACAGATTGTAGCAACCTTTCATATGTGACACGTCGTACGTGTCCTTTGTCCAGCCTCTGTGTCCATCCCTAGTGTCCCCACAGTTGGTACCATCCAATAGTGTCTGCCCTCATTAGCTATTTCCTTGTCCAACCTCAGTGTCCATTTTCAATGCCTAACCTCAGTGTGCATCTAAGTATCCACATTCACTATCCATTCTTAGTGTCCATCCACATTGTTTCTCTTTATTGTCCATCCTTAGTATTGATTCTCAGTGTCCATCTCCATTCTCAGTCCCACTACAGTCAGTACACTTGAGGCCAATGCATCAATTCGCTCATCACCTCAGACTTCTGTATGCCCTTGAACTCTGAGGTCGACACAGCTTAAAATGTGTTCAAGGAAATGCTCTAGGAAGTAAAAGATCCGTTCCATTTGTACCTGTACGCCTTTGATACGTAGTTTCGAAAATATAAATCACTTATATAATTAACCCATTCATACCACTGGCAGAATTCTTAGCAAAATGTAAGTGGGCAACTTTCTTAATGCATTCTTGTACACCCGGCCGGTTTCTAAACTTGAAGAAGGGAATGAGTTCTACAGCACAGTACCCGTGGCTACGATAGTCTAGTACCGGGTTGAGAGGGAAGTCTCCACACAAATCTCAATCCCACTGATGAAAGTCCTTTTCAGTGCAACTGACTTCTGTGTTAAGTATCAGTCTCTCTGAGGATTCACTAACCAACCAACCAACACCATGTGCCGTCAGCGGTTCCCCCAGCCTCATTACTTGGGTACCAAGGATCAGACACCTTCCTTGCTACTGACGACATTGACAGCCGCATGGCGCATGAGCAAAAACAAATACTGCAGTATCACATCTTCACTGGGCCTCAACGGTAACAGGGTCCTTCGACTGGTGACTGTAAACAACCCTAACACCACCATCAAAGACAAACATCTAGAGACAGGGCTTACATGGCCATTATTCTGTTTCTCCACTTGTTTCTTGTTGTTTCGTTTCGGATCGCCAAACATGATGTCATCCCATCGCACGCGCCAGTTCATCTCCGCTAGCTCCGCCTCCAGTTTGAAATGTCTGAAATAAACGTCAGTTATTAAATCGAAGGACAGTGGGCGGCCTGGCAGTTAGAAACCAGGTCTCCTGTATTTTGAGACACTGGATCGCAACCACGTTAGGGCAAGAATTGTATATTTTCTGGTAAAAAGAACAAAAATAGCCGATTCAACTTGCAATGTATTATTATTTATAATAGGAAAGGATTGGTTTAGTATCTTTGTGTTATTTTTGTTTTGTTTGCTTTTGTGAACAACTCTGATTTTCTGTCTGTCAGTTAATCTGTCTTTCTCTATATGTTTTACCCTCCCTTTCACTCTGTCTTGTATCCTCTCTATCCCTCAATCACTTTATCATTGTTTCTGTTTCTCTCACCACCCCCACCCCCTTTGTCTCTGTTCCAAGGCCGGCCGGCCAGCCACACACACACACACGCACGCGCGCGCACACACACACGCGCACACACACACAAACACACACACACACCCACAATCTATGAGGCTACCAAAAATATCCCTAAGTCAAACACAACCTCCCTGGCCATGGAAATCTACCAGGCCACACACAAACTATCAGGCCAAACACAACCGCCCAGAACTCCGAAAATCTCCCAGGCCACACATACAATCCCCAAGATCTCTCTCTCTCTCTCTCTCTCTCTCTCTCTCTCTCTCTCTCTCTCTCTCTCTCTCTCTCTCTCACCCACCCACCCACCCACCCACCGACCGACCGACCGACTGACTGACTGACTGACTGACTGACACACACACACACACACACACACACACACACACACACACACACACACAGAGTCTCCTAGGCCAGATTCGTAGCCTTAATCACGAATATTCGCACACGCACACACACACACACACTCTCCTCCAGACCAAACACACTTCCTGACCTAACACTCTTCCTGACCAGACACAATCTAACCTGTACACAAAGACAATCTTACCTGTACACAAAGACAATCTTACCTGTACACAAAGACAGTCACAATGAGTACAACAAGCAGGATAGAACCCAGAACTATGATGACGATAGCGTACTCAGGAAAGGGCTCTGCAATGAAACAGTAAATGGGCTCAGTGAACAACTTTGATTTTCTGTCTGTCAGTTAATCTGTCTGTTTCTAAGCAGGTTGTAGACTGGCAGACATACAACTATCTATGCAGACGGACACACTTCTTCTTATAGTACATGACGTGTGGCGTTGGCGATCACATCTGTTGGCAGCATTCTGTATAGTGCGCTGCCAATAATTTCTGATGCTGACACTACTCCATGTCATGATGTTAAACTGTCTCTCTTTGTCTGCTCTAGAGTTCCAGTTCGCAGACAGGAAGGATACATAAGCCTTCAGGCCTTTTAGGTACAATGTGCTAGCTACATATTTTGTGTAGACCACCAGACACTCAATGAATGATATGGTCAATATCAAACTTACCGCTATTACTTTCCTGGATATTTGCTATTATTCATTTTCAGCTTCGTTGATATGATAACCCTGGTCAATTTTAAGAAGTCCGTTTCGATGGGGATTCGACTCATGACACAGGACTAGTTGGCAAAAATGCTAGTCACTGAACGATCGAGGATCCCCAGTAGAATAAGAGCTATATAAGAGGGGACTTCAACTGCATACCTTAAAAGTGTGATAGAAATTACAGTAACCATGCTATTGTCTTGTAACCTGTGAGAAATTACAGTAACCACGCTATTGTCTTGTAACCTGTCCATATTGTTGCTAAGGATGTCAAGACTTTTAAGCACGCGACATAATGTGACAGAAGCAACACGGTGACATCATAAGCAGGGGCGTTACTAGGGGGGTGCGGGGGGTGCGGGCCGCACCGGGTGACACCATCAAGGGGTGACACCAAAAATAAAAAAATTGCAAATTTTACAAAGCTGACATAGCAAAATAACAAAAATTTAACTTTGTCCGAGTTTGTCGAAGTTCTTTATTTATGTTTTACCTGAAGTATTGAAGTTATATTGTTCAATTTGTTTTCTTTCTTATGTCCTTATTAACTTTTTGACTTATTTTACAAACATTGCTATATGCGATTATAAATGGTACAGGAACACTCGGAAGAAGACCATGGTGAAAGTCTAGAGGGGTGACACCAAGAGTTTACCGCACTGGGTGACACCACCCCCAGTGACTCCACTTGATCATAAGGGCAATTTAGAGATGGTAGCCCCACTTTCGACATGCACCAAAGAGGAGCAGAGTTCTGTTATCCAGGGGTGAAATCGGCGAATGAAGGTCCAGTATGGTGATGCATGCCTGTCAGTCCAGCTAGTGTATGATTGGAGTAGGACGTTTCAAAACGGCGTGACTTCTGTGACAGACTTCACTGCAGGGTTTTTTCCTACAGGAATCCAACGACTTTATCGGCGCTGGAGGACTTGCATTGGACGCAGTGGTGACTACATCGAAAAATGATACATTTGTTCTTTGCTTTAAGCTCCAGAATATATCCACGCTCCACCCCCGGAAAATACAATATAAGGTTTTCAATTGAAGTCCACGCGTATTATACTTATTATGGGCTTGTAGTTGGTTTACTTGGGGGGGATAGCACAGAGTCTAGACGACACTGAACGCATAGAGGAAAACACAGACGGACGTTCAGTCAGGTTGTTACTGGTTCTCCCACCTTGTCTCGAGTATAGTGATCTTGATTCTGGATTATATATTGAATTGTAGCCTCTCATCTAATATAGCCACTCTGAGTGGAGTTGTGTAAACGTTGAGTGACTCCTGGGCTATACCACACAGCACTGTATTCTGATAGTTACCAGGTTTTAAACAATCGACGATAAACGATAATTTAGACGGAAACAAACTCATCAGATACAGGGAAATCATCCTGACAAGTATACAATGTGCTCGGTAGACTGTTATATGCAACATATATGTTTCACACAATGCTACACTGATTTCGGATATTGATTAACGATTCATCATCATCATGTGCCATGCCGATAAGCGTGGCCGGTCATGTTTCCCCATCTCACACGATCACCAGAGTCGTGCATCAGCTCTATGTTCTTGTCTCGACCATACCACCTAGCCAAGCCATCCAGGTATTTACTTCTCTGCCTTACTCTTGTTCTTTTCCCCTCAATCGTGCCAGTTGTCACCAAGTTCGTGTGAGTTCAGTTGGTAGTCTCCTCAGAACGTTCTGGTATTTCACCTTCAACAGGCAGCAATCACATGGCCAGAGGGAGGCAGTCTCCGTTAAGACGTGGTTACACCGCCTGCCTTGCGCTCCGAAGGTCGTGGGTTCGATTCCTAGGTACGTCTTTCAATTCACGAGTGAAATTTTCCCGGAGACTCATGCGGGTCGTCGCTGGAGCTGGGGAGTTCGTTTCTCGGGCGAGGCTTTCGGCAGGACACCCTGTTGGATGAAACCGAGCCCTATAGGATAAAACCCGGTGTAAAAGAAGTCGACTACATTGCCTTTTAAATCTGATTATGCCGCGAGGAAAATCATGATTTAAATATTCTAGTAATTAAATTAAAAAGACCAAACAATCTCCTCACTTTCTGGTGGACACAAGCTTCCATCAAAGCCACACTCAGGGGTATCTGGAGGTGGGCCGTCTCTTCCACCAGCCCAGTGGATCTTCTTCCCAGGAACTGGCGTGTACAGTTTGGTATTCCCAAAGTAATCTGCTACCACCTGCACACAGAACGTACACAAATATGTTAAGTTATATGACAGGTGTCAGCATTCATATGTGGAAGACAAGGGGAAACCATCACATTAATATCAATGGGATACGTTTACGGGCAGCCGCACAGCTCAATTTATGGTCTGAGAACTACATTTACGGGTAATGATCAACTGTCATAGAAGTAAAGGAAAGAAAGATTAGAGCACACACTAGAAAGCAAATGAAGGTAAAGAACTCTTTTCCACGCCTTGAGGCTATCCGACAAAAATATCTTCATAGAATAATCAACACTCGATGGATGATATGGGTCATATCACACCGGCCGCCTTGCTTCCAATGACAGTTGCTGATACCCATGTCAACTGGGTAGAACTAGGAGCTCAGGTCCATTACACATATTCCGCCTCAATGGAGAATCGAACACATGACCATCAGGCCTGTAGACAAGCGTGTTAGCAAGTGCTCTACCCGGCTCCCAGTGGACACACTTGACAATATCACAATGGGAAGCTACAGAAGACTTACAGGAATTCCCGCCAGAGGTTTCCACATTGTCAATTGATGATTCATTGAATGAATGACCAAAGATCGAGAAGCCGACGGCCAGGTTTACAAGAACACGATTACAAGTAAATGAGTGCTGGAGCGATATGTTTAAATAAAGCTTCGTACTTGTCTTTGAAGAGATTAATCTGGAATAGCAAGCATTCAGTGGAATACAATGATCAACTTCACATTTGAATATAACAGAATATTTATAGCCGACATCACTGCACTCAGGACATTCCCATATGCCTTCCGTCCCGTCGTTCAACAACCATCGCAGTCATACTACTAATCGTCCGTTTCATTTTCTCTCCACTGGCTGTTGTAAAAGGTATCGAGCATAAAGCACGAGCTCCGTTGTCCCGGTGATAATTCTTTTTAATTTCCATAAACTACTGACGACGCTAAGCATGTGTGATTCTGGTATGCACACACTCAGGGAACCTTGACGGGGCTAAGGTTATCGTGCACTGTTTTGAGAACCTCTTTATGTGATTCATAAGGGCAGGGAGGAGACTGCGTTACACATGACGTTATCATCGTGTAATGCAGGTGGTCCGTTGTAAACCTCGATTCTCAAGCTACTCATGTTTTCTGTGACCAAACAGTCCACGATAATCCTCACATCGGTCGCCTTATTACCCAAGTAGAATCCTAGTACCAGTGTTAAACATCAGAGCGACGCACTGCAAGGGTAACACTATCGTTTCCTGCTAAATGATTTTTCTTTCAAATTCTAAGAATATCGTGAAGACAGAAGAAGAGACATAATGACTTTTTTCAGAAGTGAACATCAAAGACAACTGGCTCATATGCAGCGTCATGGCCCAGACACTGTATCATGTCTGGGAAACTGCGTACTTTGGCCATATTAAACATCGCAGCGACTTGGAGAGAACAGTCATGGAAGGTATAGTTCCTGGGTGAAGAGGCACGGGCAGACCTGCATAAAGATGAACAAATGACATGACTGATACCTTGGGCATGAGGCAAGAGACATGGCCAGACATGGTCATGAGGCAAGAGACTGGCCAGACATCGGCATGCTTGTCATGAGACAAGAGACATGGCCAGACATCGTCATGCTTGTCATGAGACAAGAGACATGGCCAGACACCGTCATGAGACAAGAGACATGGCCAGACATCGTCATGAGGCAAGAGACATGTCTGGTCAAGTCTCTTGCCTCATGACAAGCATGACGATGTAAAGTAATCGAAATAATCAAATACAGTAAAGCAATCGAAATAATTAGATATTGTAAAGTAATCGAAATAATCAGATATTGTAAAGTAAGTACAGACTGACTGACTGACAGACTGACTGTGACTGACTGACTGACTGTGACTGACTGACTGACTAACTAGGCATGTAAAAAAATGACCTGGTCTGCCTGGCCGACCCAGACTAATTTGGCACCAAGGAATGTCGTGGGAAGTAAAGGTGACCGTCTGATTCTACCACATCAGCCACGAGTGCCGTTGGTATATAACTATATGTTTCTAGCAACACGTGCCCATTGAGCCTTAAAGTATGTACGAGGGGAAGTCAATAAGGAAGCCACAAATGGCTGTTGAAAAATAACTAAATATGATAACTTGAAACCAGTTTATTTGTATACATACATTGTCCCTTTATTTCTCAACATAATTTCCACCAACATTGATGCACTTATCCCATCGTTTTATCAGTCCTCCCAAACCCGTTGCATGGAATTGCGCGCTCTGTTTTCTAAACCACGGTTTCACGTCACATTCACTTCGGCGTCATTCGCGAAATGTCTCCCGCCAAGGTGATTTTCAGTGTTTATGCTGACAAATGTGTGTCCAGTAAAGCGGTGCATAGCTGGGTAGAAAAAGTTACGAGGGCGAGTCAATAAGTAAGTCACACAGTTCTGTGGGATGACAGGTAAATGAAAATAGGACACGCAGTTCCATGCAGCGAGTTTGGGAGGACTGATAAAACAATGGGATAAGTGCATCAATATTGGTGGAAATTATGCTGAGAAATAAAGGGACAATGTATGTACACAAATAAACTGGTTTCAAGTTGTTATCATACTTAGTTACTTTTCTACAGCCATTTGTGGCTTACTTATTAATTTATCCTCGTAAAAGGTACCTTTACTTACTTTACAATATCTGATTATTTCGATTACTTTACAATATCTAATTATTTCGATTGCTTTACTGTATTTGATTATTTCGATTACTTTACAATATCTGATTATTTCGATTAGTGTATTGTATCATTATTGATAACTATCTTTAAGAAAGGAGACAAGTTCCATGTGAAAATTATAGAGGCATATCACTCCTGTCCATTAGCTATAAGATACTATCCCCCAGGTATGCTACCTGGTCGAAAAAGCACGCTAAAGTCGATGTGTTGGCCTACGGGTTTCGGCCCAAGGACGCATAACAGACACACCGCAATCACATCTGAAAAAACACTCCGGATGAACGAAAAGAAGAAGATACTATCCGCGGTATTACTAAATAGACATATTCAGAAGACATATTAGGTGACTACCAGGCTGGTTTCAGACACAACAGATCAACAATAAATCAGATATTTATCTTACAACAAATAGCCGAGAAAAGTTGGGAATATAAAAGAGATCTCCATAACATGTTTGTGGATTTTAAAAAGGCTTATGATAGTGTCCATAGGTATAGTCTATGGAATGCTATACAAGAAATTGGAATACCAAGGAAGTTAATCAACATGATCCGACTATGCATGGAAGATACTTATAATATAGTCTATATATATAAAATGCGATGTATGTCTGTAAGTATGTATGTATGTTATTTATGCGTTAGCGAACGGTCCATCCGATTGAGATGAAATTTTCTACACGTCTTCTTCTCATTCCGGTGCTGCCAACTGTCATAGTTTGTTAGTGTACAAACAGTTATTTACTTAATATTATTTAATATTTTAATTTACATTATAATTTATATATAGCGCGGGGACATAACTTTTAATAGCATTGAAATATATGTAAAATTGTTGCATATTTCTCAAATAGGTGGACCTTTTCGCTACATTCATCTACAGGCATATGCTTTATAATCCTCCTCCTCCTCCTCCTCCTTCTCCTTTTTCTTCTGCTGCTGCTGCTGTCGCCGCTCCATTTACCCAAGTGAATTGTTGGAGGGAAAGGTAAAGATCTTTCAAGTGCTCTTTCTAATGCTCTTCCTCCTCCCCTTCTCCCCTCCCTCCTCCTCCCCCTCCCCCCTCCTCCCCGTCCTCCTCCTCCTCCTTTTTCTTCTTCTTCTGCTGCTGTTGCCGCCTCTCCATTTACCCAAGTGAATTGTTGGGGGAAGATGTAAAGATCTTTCAAGTGCTCTTTCTAATGCTTTTTGTAAGTTGGTCTTCGTTTATCTAAGGTTGTTCTCGATACCACCACATCATTTTGTTACATGAAAATTATACGACAGCATTAAAAAAAAAAAGAATAATTCTAGCATTAAGCGAAATGTTCTAACTGCAACCAATAAATTATTAGACAGACAGACAGACAGACAGACAGACAGACAGACAGACAGACAGACAGACAGACAGACAGACAGACAGACAGACAGACAGGGAGGGAGGGAGGGAGGGATAGACGAAGGGAGAGACGGAGGGAGAGACGGACGGACGGGTATGCAGACAGACAGACAGACAGACAGACAGACAGACAGACAGACAGACGGACGGACGGACGGATGGGTGGGTGGATGGGTGGTGGATGGATTAGTGGGTGGGTGGTGGATGGATGGGATGGATGGATGAATGGGATTGATGTATGTGTGGATGGATGGATGGATGGAGGGAGGGAGGGATAGATGGATGGATGGATGGATGGATGGATGGATGGATGGATAGATAGATGGATGGTTGGATGGATGGATGAATGGATTGATGGAGAGAGGGGGGTAGGCAGGCAGGCAGGCAGACACACATATAGAAAACACAATAAATTCATAAATGTGTTTAATCGTCAAGGGAGGTATGAACGCGTAAGTATGAGAAATGAAATATTAGCAGATTGTAGAACAACATGGAATAGTAACCAGACATGACAGAGGAGACAGGCTGATACGGTTTTCATTATCTGCAACACATTTGTCCAAAGCGAATCTAGGAAATTGCGTACCCGGAAAAGCCCTGGGGTAAAATGAGAAACCATATTGATTATTTTGTGATTGAAGATAGATTTAGAAACCAAGTTAAGAGTGCCAAAACATGCTGATATCGACTCGGATCACAAGTCTGCTGTTATACAAGTAAATAGACAGTTGAAAGACACAGGACTGAAGACAACAACGTAGTGTCAGAGAGACATGCCAGCATCAAAATAGTCAGATATAGTAACGCAATCGAAATAATCAGATACAGTAAAGCAATCGAAATAATCAGATTTATACAGTAATTGAAATAATCAGATATTGCAACAAGCCGAGGACGAGAGGAGGAACTGATGCCCAGAACCCGAGCCAAGCTATTAGTATTGACAATCTCACCTCAAACCGGTCAGTCTCAGGGTTGAGGTCCAGCAAGGAATAGTCAGCGTTTCTATCTCCGTTGGCGTCGATGCTCACAGTACCTGTGATACCTGGGGAGAAGCAACCATAAATTATACAAGGGACATTAATAAACAAGAAACCGTAGTGGGTATCTTGTCCTCTCTGTGTCCATTATTGCTGTCTTGTCATCTGTCCAATTAAATGTGTATCTACCTGTCTGAACATTAATTGGACAGCCAAAATAGGGAATATGCACATTGTGAGGGAAGCTAAGTCTCAAAGACAACCTATCACAAACATCAGAAAAAGACATTCACCATTTTGTGCCACATTATGAAAAGACAAAAAATGGACGACTTGTGACGACCGGAAAAATTTGTGGAAAAGAAGATAGTTGAAGACAGCGTTCGAAAATTCTTGACAATCTTGTGAGCGCACAGAAGGGAGTCAACATACGAACTGATCCATGTAGTCGGAGATCACAATTTGTCGAGAAGCATGATCACCCACGCCAGCCGGCAAGGCACAGGGTAATCTACGTAATCGCGCCATCTAAAAATCACATTGTTGTCAGCTTGTCAGTCAGGTGTACTGGTAATTACCTTCGAACGTCCTGTTCCACATTCGCTTTGTGATAGCCAGACCGTCGCTGACATTACCCCCTGCCTGGATGGTCTCATTGAGTGCCAGGGCATACAAGATAACGGCATCATGGAATGCTCCGACGAAACTGTTGACCTGTTGAAATGTCAAGTGAATGATGTTAAATATGGAACCATTAACATAGTACAATGAAAGAGCTGATCCGCTGATAGATCAATCAGTCTAATAATTATTATCGTACAATCTCGACTATAATGCGCACAGAAGTTGAGTAAGTAAAGCACTCTTTTACCCGCATTAAGACACATTGGCAATTTGATGCTTGGTCAGTAATTCTGTTAGACCAATCGGCACTCGATGGATAATATAGTCAGTAGCACACTGGTCGCTTTAACACCCCGTGATATGTTATAGTACTCATTATAGACTAGGTCCACCTGAGAGCTTAGGGTCTATCGGGCTGGTAGGCGAAAGTCTAACCACTACGCACCGCGGCTCCCACACAAGTATAGTGCGCAGACTTTATGGGTAGTCAGAGAGTTCACGGTAAAACTGAATTTCTCAGTTATTGTGAGCAACCTCAAATCAACATGGGTATATCATTGACTGGGCAGCGAGCAAATATGATAGAATGGGTGACGAATCTAAGTAAACAAGGCATCGGGCTTTGAGTAGCTGAAGAGCGATGGAAAGCCAAACAATCGCAAAAACTATATAAACTAGGGAAGAGCATGATACGCCGGGGATGTCTGTTTCTTGAAAGATTATGAGCTGTCAGTTTACTGTTTGATTAAGACTCAAAACAGAGCCGTCAGAAAAGGAAAATAAAAAGCACCAACTTTATGGATATAATTCGCACCCGTATTTCAAAGAGCTATTTGAGAACAAAAAAGTGCGCAATATGGTCGAGATAAACGACAAATGTAGAGATGGGTTATGTGTGAGCGTAAATGAAAACAAGCAAAATGTTAAACTGTAATTGAAAAATAAAAATACCCACATTCGTCTCTCTCTCTCTCTCTCTCTCTCTCTCTCTCTCTCTCTCTCTCTCTCTCTCTCTCTCTCTCTCTCTCTCTCTCTCTGCAGAGGCACGAAGAAGTGATACTATATCAACTAACATGAGGTCAGTGGAGACATATTAATGATACTATATCAACTAACATCAGGTCATTGGAGACACATTAACGATATTATATCAACTAGTGGGGACGCATTAATGATATTATATCAACTAACATAAGGTCATTGGAGACACATTAATGATATTATATCAACTAACATAAGGTCATTGGAGACACATTAATGATATTATATCAACTAGTGGAGACACATTAATGATATTATATCAACTAACATAAGGTCATTGGAGACACATTAATGATATTATATCAACTAACATAAGGTCATTGGAGACACATTAATGATATTATATCAACTAGTGGAGACACATTAATGATATTATATCAACTAACATAAGGTCATTGGAGACACATTAATGATGATATATCAACTAGTGGGGACACATTAATGATATTATATCAACTAACATAAGGTCAGTGGAGACACATTAATGATGATATATCCACTAGTGGGGACACATTAATGATATTATATCAACTAACACGAGGTCAGTAGAGACATATTAATGATACTATATCGAACAACGAACGAACGAACAAACTTTATTTTCAAAGGGTTAAGAATTGGGCACGCAGGCCCGTCTAACATTCTGCCCTTCTATCACTCTCTTTCATACATTATTTCATTCACACATCATTCAAGGTTAACAGAGAACAGCAACAATATAAAAGATATGCATCAACTAACATAAGGTCATTGGAGACACATTAATGATATTATATCAACTAACACGAGGTCAGTAGAGACATATTAATGATACTATATCAACTAACATAAGGTCAGTGGAGACACATTAATGATATTATATCAACTAGTGGAGACACATTAATGATATTATATCAACTAACATAAGGTCATTGGAGACACATTAATGATATTATATCAACTAACATGAGGTCAGTGGAGACACATTAATGATATTATATCAACTAGTGGAGACACATTAATGATATTATATCAACTAACATAAGGTCATTGGAGGACACATTAATGATATTATATCACTAACATAAGGTCATTGGAGACACATTAATGATATTATATCAACTAGTGGAGACACATTAATGATATTATATCACTAACATAAGGTCATTGGAGACACATTAATGATGATATATCAACTAGTGGGGACACATTAATGATATTATATCAACTAACATAAGGTCAGTGGAGACACATTAATGATGATATATCCACTAGTGGGGACACATTAATGATATTATATCAACTAACATAAGGTCAGTGGAGACACATTAATGATATTATATCAACTAGTGGGGACACATTAATGATATTATATCAACTAACATAATGTCAGTGGAGACACATTAATGATATTATATCAACTAGTGGGGACACATTAATGATATTATATCAACTAGTGGGGACACATTAATGATATTTATTATTATATCAACTAGTGGGGGTACATTAATGATATTATATCAATTAACACGAGGTCAATGGAGACATTTTGATGATACTATATCAGCTAACATGAGGTCAGTGGAGACATAATAATCTGAATATGCTGGGATATGTCCTAATCCTTAAAAGACTGAACATGCGCTTATACAATAAAACAATCCAGTTTGTAATGTTTTTTGCATATCCCTCACAGAACGTTGCAGCCAACACCAGCATTTATCAGCTGCTGTTGGCGTACTAGGCAAGATTACGCTCAGTAGTTTGCCATTGCTTTCTGAGCGACCGGCTCACATACCCCGTAAGTTACCGATGCGGCGAGAACCGCTAATGTTTATCGCACACATCACGTTACTCACAAGAGTACAGTATACGGGATTACGGAGAAAGACGTAAACACCTAGGCCAGGGAGACCGGCTAGTTTTAAGATTATGCTAAAACATGACTAAATAAACTTTATAATGATAATAAAGACCGCCACTCTCTAATTATATGACATGTCCTAAAATCCCGTGCTCTATTTATGACATTGTTGATTATAATGATGATGACGATGACAATAGCAGCCATACATCACATGAAGTGTAAAGATTAATCATGTAATTAATTTATTCACTACATATGATGTATATTTCTGTAGCATGCTCCTGATGAGATGCAGCGAAATATGCCAGGCAATAAATCGTGCAATATATTGTTTGTGGCTTCTGTAATTAAATTCACTAAAGGAAAGCATTGTTTTGAAACACAATCATGATGATTGTGACGATGGCGATTATAATGATCAAAAAGATGACACTAACTATCAAGATGACTATAACGATGATGATATTAACAATGATGAGACCGATGATAAAGCAAGAATTCAAACCTCCTGCTCGCCATATGTAAAATTCGTGTACATAATCGCAGCTCGGGCTTTTACTTCTTCGGAAAACTTGCGGTACTCTGGGCTTGTGGGCTTTCTTAGAGTGACCGTCATGAGGCTTTCATAGGCTTTCCTTGCCTTGGCATTGCGTTCTTTTGTGTCATTTTGTCGGTACCAAGGCTGGACTGTAGCGTTGTGGCTGTCGAGTAGAAAAGGACGTGCATGTACAACATGGAGATACCATTATCAGGATGTCACGTTATGGCATTCGAACATAAGTTTTCTTATCATTACTTCTGTCCTCTATTTCTTTGAGCGCCTACAATACATGTTAATTGTTCCCTTTCTCCATCATATAATTCTCCTATATACAATACATGTTAATTCTTCCCTTTATGAATTGAAGTCGGTCAAGAAACACTTTATGAATTGAAGTCAGTCAAGAATCACTTTATAAATTGAAGTCAGTCAAGAATAACTTTATAAATTGAAGCCAGTCAAGAACCACTTTATAAATTGAAGTCAGCCAAGAAACACTTTATAAATTGAAGTCAGTCAAGAACCACTTTATAAATTGAAGTCAGTCAAGAACCACTTTATAAACTGAGAGTCAGCCAAGAAACACTTTATAAATTGAAGTCAGTCAAGAACCACTTTATAAATTGAAGTCAGCCAAGAACCACTTTATAAATTGAAGTCAGCCAAGAACCACTTTATAAATTGAAGTCAGCTAAGAACCACTTTATAAATTAAAGTCAGCTAAGAACCACTTTATAAATTGAAGTCAGCTAAGAACCACTTTATAAACTGAGAGGCAGTCAAGAACCACTTTATAAATTGAAGTCAGCCAAGAACCACTTTATAAATTGAAGTCAGCCAAGAACCACTTTATAAATTGAAGTCAGCTAAGAACCACTTTATAAATTGAAGTCAGCTAAGAACCACTTTATAAACTGAGAGGCAGTCAAGAACCACTTTATAAATTGAAGTCAGCCAAGAACCACTTTATAAACTGAGAGTCAGTCAAGAACCACTTTATAAATTGAAGTCAGCCAAGAACCACTTTATAAATTGAAGTCAGCTAAGAACCACTTTATAAATTGAAGTCAGCTAAGAACCACTTTATAAACTGAGAGGCAGTCAAGGATCACTTTATAAATTGAAGTCAGTAAAGAACCACTTTATAAACTGAGAGTCAGTCAAGAACCACTTTATAAATTGAAGTCAACCAAGAACCACTTTATAAACTGAGAGTCAGTCAAGAACCACTTTATAAATTGAAGTCAGTCAAGAACCACTTTATAAATTGAAGTCAGTCAAGAACCACTTTATAAATTGAAGTCAACCAAGAACCACTTTATAAATTGAAGTCAGTCAAGAACCACTTTATAAATTGAAGTCAGTCAAAAACCACTTTATAAATTGAAGTCAGTCAAGAACCACTTTATAAACTGAAGTCAGCCAAGAACCACTTTATAAACTGAGAGTCAGTCAAGAACCACTTTATAAACTGAGAGTCAGTCAAGAACCACTTTATAAATTGAAGTCAGCCAAGAACCACTTTATAAACTGAGAGTCAGTCAAGAACCACTTTATAAATTGAACTCAGCCAAGAACCACTTTATAAATTGAAGTCAGCTAAGAACCACTTTATAAATTGAAGTCAGCTAAGAACCACTTTATAAACTGAGAGGCAGTCAAGGATCACTTTATAAATTGAAGTCAGTCAAGAACCACTTTATAAACTGAGAGTCAGTCAAGAACCACTTTATAAATTGAAGTCAGCCAAGAACCACTTTATAAACTGAGAGTCAGTCAAGAACCACTTTATAAATTGAAGTCAGTCAAGAACCACTTTATAAATTGAAGTCAGTCAAGAACCACTTTATAAATTGAAGTCAGCCAAGAACCACTTTATAAATTGAAGTCAGTCAAGAACCACTTTATAAATTGAAGTCAGTCAAAAACCACTTTATAAATTGAAGTCAGTCAAGAACCACTTTATAAACTGAAGTCAGCCAAGAACCACTTTATAAACTGAGAGTCAGTCAAGAACCACTTCTCACGCAATGAGGCGTACTGGGTACACGGCCTTACAGTTTTTGTCTGGAAACCAATTGGTAACGCTATGGGTCAAACACTGTCATTTACTGTCAATATATTACCTTGCGGTGTTTGGCAGGCGGGATCTTGAGCCCCAGGAATTACAGCAAGTGCAGTCGCTGCGAACTTTGCAGGTTAGAGTTTTCTTTTTTGCCCCCGACAGAAAAAAAAAATCCCACACCTTACCGAGGATTCGAACCCCGGTCTCCGGAAGGAGAATCTGGCGTTCTAGCCTTTAGGCCAGCCGCTATGTGTTCAAATAACGCCGGCTTCTTTTACTTCTCAGATAATTCCTCTGTATCCATGTTAGCCTAGGACTGGGAGCAAGACTCAATGATAAAAAAAATCATACTCGAGGGTATTCGAATACATGCCCAGCGGGCTTACAGACGATTCAGTGCGCTCCAGCGGCTACTTCATTATAAGTTTACTGCAACCTTATATGTCTATTCTTCTTTATGGATGCCAATGATGGACAGTGAATATTGGAATGATGAAGAAGTGGGGATGTGGTTTTCTGGTGAGTGTTGAGAATATAAAAGAAAGACAATAAAATACACACTGCTGTGTTGCAAAGTGCAGGCATTCCTAGATCAGACATTCCTAGATCAGACATTCTTAGATCAGACATTCCTAGATCAGACATTCCTAGATCAGAAATTCCTAGATCAGACATTCCTAGATCAGTCATTCCTAGATTAGAAATTCCTAGATCAGTCATTCCTAGATCAGACATTCCTAGATCAGACATTCCTAGATCAGTCATTCCTAGATCAGACATTCCTAGATCAGACATTCCTAGATCAGACATTCCTAGATCAGACATTCCTAGATCAGTCATTCCTAGATCAGACATTCCTAGATCAGTCATTCCTAGATCAGTCATTCCTAGATCAGACATTCCTAGATCAGACATTCCTAGATCAGACATTCCTAGATCAGACATTCCTAGATCAGAAATTCCTAGATCAGACATTCCTAGATCAGACATTCCTAGATCAGAAATTCCTAGATCAGACATTCCTAGATCAGACATTCCTAGATCAGACATTCCTAGATCAGACATTCCTAGATCAGACATTCCTAGATCACATATTGAAACCTTAAGGAAAAGAAAATTGCGATATAAGGGTCAAGTCAACGGAAGAAGTGAAGTAGAAATTAGTTTAAGTGGCAGAATATACTTAACAAGAGAGGCAAAGACAGACGGAGAAAAATGAATATCACCACCACCATCATCATAATCATCATCAAGTGCCCCGCCATCTGGCGTAGGCGTTAATTTCTCTCCACAGATCTCGCGGTCCTTGGCGTTTTGGATCAGCTCTGTTGACGATATTATTCCATGCCATTGTCTCAGACCATCGAGCATAATTTCTCTTGGTGTGTCCCTGCCTCTCTTCCCCTTGGTCTTTCCAGCTGTCACGATGTTCTCCAATGCCTATCTTCTCATCACATGACCAAAGAAAGCCATTTATCTCTTTCTTATTGTTGTATATAATGGTATAGTTTCAGTAGCTTCTTTCAGGCAGTTAGTTACTCTGGCAGTCCAAGGAATTCATTAAGATGCACGAAGAAAGCTTAAGCTGCTGGACAACAAAGAAGGTAAATTCAACATCGGCTTCACTAAAATATCAGATAGGGAAGATTGTAGAGTCGTGATCGCGGCACCAGTCACGCGAACTGGAATAAACCTACAGAAAAGAACAAGCATTAGCCTCACTGACAACTGTGTTACATGATTACTGGGATATATACATAGATAAATGTACTCCAAGGATAAAGACTCCAGTTATAGTGTAAAACCTTAGGGCCTTTACATTCACACACTCCAGACCACGACATAATGAAGCGTGCAGCCATTTCCTTTACTCGACGTTCTTCTTCCCCGGCAATGTCAGCAATAACTGGTGTCTATTTTATTTGGCTTGGACGACTCCAGAGCCGTCATCACCATTTAGCACTTCCTTGGCAGAAGATGGCTCTAATCACGACCTGGCGAAAATATGCTCATCATATCGCCTTTCCTCTGGCTCATGCTTCCTCATGCCCACTTTTATCTTTCACTGACCTCCTCCATCATCGTGCTGGGCGAACCCAGGAACCATGCCTTCAATGACTGTTCTTACCGAACCACTGTAGCGTTTAATGCAGCTAAAGTAGTCTGTTTCCGCAAGATCATGCTATTTATAAACCAGTTCTCTTTGATGTTAGGGCTCTCACAATGCTACTTTCCTCCCCCTCCCCTTCACTGCCAAGAGTGTTGTAAGAATTTTACTCTAGCATTTCAGTTCAAAAGTCTCAATTTTTGTTTTTCCTGACGGTGAAATGGTCCGTGAATCATATTCATATGTTGGCACAGGAAAGATGCAGGTTCTCAAAATGTTAGCTTTTATTTGTTAGCCGTTTTCACACCATGACTCGTGATGTTGCTGTCTTTCTACATTCCTTGGGCCATTCTCCGCCTGTCATATTTTGAATAAGGCTCCAGTGTGTATTGCGTGTATGTGTGTGCGTGTGTGTGTGTGTGTGTTTGTGTGTGTGGGTAGGTGGGGAAACTATCTGATACTGCAATCGGTGTGTGGGTAAAGCAGCATGTACATTGTGTGTGTATTGTGTGTGTGTATGTGTGTGTGTGTGGTGTGTGGGAGAGCGCGGGGGAGGGGGGGGGGGCTATCTGATACTGCAGTCTGTGTGTGACTAAAGCAGCGTGTGGTTTTTGGTGTGTGTTGTGTGTGTGTGTGGGGGAGGGGGGCTATCTGATACTCCAGTGGGTGTGTGAGTAAATCAGCGTATATATATATATTGTCAGTGTGGGGAGGGGGAACCAACTGATACTCCAGTCGGTGTATGAATAAAGCTGCGTGTATATTGTGTGGTGTGTGTGTGTCTGTGGGAACTATCCGATACTCCAGTCTGTGTGTGGGTAAAGCAGCGTGTGATACTTGTGTGTGTGTGTGTGTGGGAACTCTCCGATACTCCAGTCTGCGTGTGGGTAAAGCAGCGTGCTACTTGTGTGTATGTGTGTATGTGTGTGGGGGGGGGGAACTATCTGATACTCCAGTTTGTGTGTGTGGGTAAAGCAGCATGTATATTGTGTTGTGTTGTGTTGTGTGTGTGTGTGTGTGTGTGTGTGTGTGTGTGTGTGTGAAACTACATGTTACTTCAGTCGGTGTGTGAGTAAAGCAGCGTGACCCGTCCCGGCTTCGCCCAGACTATGGTGGGGAGCATCTCATTTAATTCATATAAGTAGTCATATAAGCTCCCGTTCCCGTTCCCGACTGTCTGTCTGTCTGTCTGTCTGTCTGTCTGTCTGTCTGTCTGTCTGTCTGTCTGTCTATTATTAGAAAGAGCACTTGAAAGATCTTTGCATCTTTCCCCAACAATTAACTTGGGTAAATGGAGCGTCTTATTTAATTCTCCACAAAATCTCCACACACATTCTTGTAAGTGATGCAGTGTCTTGT